>JAQGAC010000033.1:0-77900 GCA_034696585.1 Isotomurus maculatus | reverse complement strand
CAAAAACGCCTGAAATTTCAGTTTTTGCCCGATATAAAATCCGAAAACGAACGTTGGGGACCAAAATTTTGAAAATAGCTCTCCAGAAGGGTTCTTGATGATATATGACCAACAGCTACTCAAAAGCGATTATACACCTCGAAGCAATCCATTGTTAGTGAAGTTGATGGAACCTGCGAGCCTGCTAACTTCCCGATCTGAGCGAAACCTGCGAGACTGCTAACTTCACCTTTGGAACCTGCGCCCTGTACGAGCCTGCTAATTTCACCCCATTTTTTGCATTGCAAATAAATCGTTTTCAAGAACGAGCATTTTACAAATAGCGAATAATGCTTTCGCTACATCATTTAATTTACAATATCAACTTGTATCCTGATATTTAAAACTAAAACTCTTTTAAATGCTTTCAATTCGTATTCGTAAATGCAGCATACGTGAACCATAACAATATTATTACATAATTTGCAGAATTTTTTGCATGAAATTATAGATTTGGGTTCACAAAGCAGAAGAGAGACAGCAAGCTCTAAAAATCCTGCTCTCCGATTGTATTAGTTAAATTTTAATTAATATTTGGAGTCTGGCAAATTGAATATTGGTAATTGTGACATGTGGTAATATTCTCAAGTTGATCATGATCATTTGTAGGACCTTAAGCACATAAGGTACGCAACTATGATAGCTCCAATAAAATCCTACCGGCGACCACAGTGACATCCAATGCAATATCAAAGTATTCATATCATTAACGCCAAGCTCACTGCCATATTACATGACTAAGTAAAGTGTACAAAATTCTGTCTGCAAATAGAAAGAATGGAGAGCACAATCTTGTGCATCCATCAGCACTACAACCGTTCCCACAGGCATAAAAAGGCGGATTAAAAAATTAAGAGCCGCCTAACCAAATAAGAGCTAATTTTCTCTCGTTATCCTGTGCATCTTTTTGTCTGAGCTTGTGGCTCACATCAACGAAGCCTAACAGCCCATCATCATCAGCTTTAGACGAAAAAACTGCATACGAAGCCAACCCAGCTATTTACACCGTAATTTCATCTCCTTGATCTCATCGTCAGAATGACCTCCTACATACACACCCTCAGTTTCAGTTAATCGCTCATCATCACCTCAAAAAACAATGTCAACCTCTGCAGCCCTCCCTCGTAAGGTGAACTTTAATTATCCCTTGCAGAGCATTTCAGCAAGTTTCAACCTCATCTTTGGTTTCACGACTCGAGTAATTGCTTCTAAATCGACTCATGCAACTGTCCCTGGTGCTATTAACTATTACTTTGCATATAAGGTTTTCTTTTATTTACACAGTACTCACACGCCTACAAGTACGCTAAAAAACAAGGAGCGAACAAATACCGTGTAAATGTCGGTGTGACGCTAAATACTCCATGTTAAGTGATAAGAGCTGTCTGACTCAGCTATATTATCCTTTATTCCGTCCAATAATTATCGACTTTTTAATTTGCACGTGTATTAAGAATCCATGCATGTGTATGCGTAAAGTTTGGAGCATTTAATGGTGCAAAATACGCCGATTATGAAAAGTAATAAAAATGTTCCGGTAAAACGAAACTCGAGATAACAATTGTACACGAATTTTTAGAATAAAAAGGCTTATTTTGAGGGAAACGAGGAATTTTAAATATGAAGATCGAGTAATGTGCGTGATGGATGGAAAACAAAATTCGCGTGGTGCATACAGAAAAGGTTAGCACATCTTGAAAGTTGAGCTTATGTGTGATTGTCTGAGATTTGAGAGTTGTGTAAGCATGTATCTCATCAATGTTTAGGAAATTACATCATTCAAGACGGGAAAAATGTATTGGAGTCGTTCGTTGAGTAGGAGAAGAGTCGAGATGCTACTTCTCCTGCTGGTTTCATGCTATTTTAATGAAGCAAAGAAGTCAGGAATTTATAACAGGACGATATCATTTCGTTCCATCAATGATACACATTAGTACAACAAAAGATGGACAGGAGTTGATCACTCTCATGTGTGATAGTGATAAAAAATTATGAAGAATAACTTTGGAGATTGGTCGAGTAAGAGAAGATCACGAAATGTGAAGGTTGTAATGATACAGCGGCGCCTTACTCTTCTACACCTAAGCATGCAATGCCTAATCAGCACGCCAACTTAATAATCGTATATGAAGATTCAGATCATCTTTAGAATTTGTATCATTTCTCTCTAAGATCTCTTAGCATTGTCTGCTCAATTCAATTTACCACGAAATGTGGATGAAACCAAATCAAAGCATGAAATATCTATAATCTATTTTAACCCTGTTGTTCTTCACCAAATTACCACGAAAATTATGAGTAAACAACTCAGAGCTTTTGGCATAAATCAGATTCGTACATCAAATTTGTCGTAAACAGGATGAGAATTCATGAAACAACAGAATTACTTGTACACAATCTCCAACCGAATTCAAATTGGATGTGTATACGTTGTCATCATAAGATGAAAGGTCGACGATCAGGATGTAGTTTGTGATGAGGAATTTGTAATGATATACGGAGAACTATGTGCTCTTCACAGACGATGATGAGTATCCATGTAAGCCTCTCATATGCTACATTAAAGTTTGTGTTTACGGAAAGCCCGTGATAGACGAGATCCGATCATGTGAAGAATTATTATGTAGCAATCTGTGTGTAATATCGGAGGAAGGAATGATGGATTCAGAAGTTAATACACAACGAGGATAACACATGAAGAAGAGAGACATGAGGATGAGTGTGGTGGTGTGTGTAGGTGAATTAAGTTATTCTAATCAGGATTGTCATCTCATCCCTTCTCCCACTTTGTCTTCCTTCCGTCTTTGCTTGTATTTTATGACCGACTTCAGGACTTTCCTCGTCATCATAGAGAAACGTGATCATGAGAGTGATGTATGCTCCATGTAATAATAATGTGATAACAGAACTGCCGTCATGTCATCGCTTGATTCTTATCACATCATTCTAGCCATTTATCAAACGAACAAATTACAGAGAAAAAGGGTTTCGGGTAACCCTTCTGTCAGTCATCTTTGGGGTTAGCAGCTTATTCCCACATTCACTCCGTCTCCTCACATGTTCCGCGGAACATAATCAAATAATCATTTACTTCTGACCTGACCAGGAGATTTATTCCGAAAGAAATGGAGAGCCAGTGTTCATACACTTTACTCGCATAGCCTCAGGTTCTGGTTCATTGACAAGTATCTTCAGAGCTTCGCTGCTAGAAGCTTATACCTTCCAGGAAACCAAATATTGCTTCTTGTATGAGCCTTGGGCTTCCGTGTCTTTTCTTCAATCTTGAACTGATCATCATTCTCTTGTAACACAAAATCATTGAATGCATGTAAGTATGCAAATGTTGACTCCTTCGTGATGCGAGTCGGAAAGAGCATCAAAGGTCATTTACAATGTAAAACACTCATGAGACTACCGTTTCATGTCAAACTTCATCATCTGCCTAATCCATCACATATTTCGTGTAATTTGTACCACACTGTATCTTTTGTTCCATCCATTCACCACAGCCAAAGTCATCATTCAATCATTAGTTTGTATTTTCTTGAATGGTCTTCTTCAGGAGTTCAAAAACAATAAGTTCATAAATAATGTTCGAAGGATGGTTAGCAATTTGAAGGAGAAGTGTTCTCCTTCCGAGTCAACGAAGAGCGCAATGAAAGGTTTAAAAAAGGAATAAAAGATAATATGGAAGAAGAAGTGAAGAAATACAGGTTTTATTATAAAAAGGTGCAACCGTAGCGAATGCCGTGTTTTATTTGAGCGTTAACGTGCAGACCATCATTGACAGGTTCATATTGGGTTTTCTATTCTTAAAGAAGCATCTCGAATCATTTTTAATATTTTAAACAGACTGAGCACCTTTTATCTCGTACAATGAAAAAGCACTTATTTACTAAAGTTTAAATTAAACTTACAAATAGCCGTAGTCCATTACACTTTTTGTAAAAATTAGAAATGCCATCTGGATTCTTCGTATATGAAAGACTCCATTGTGTGCTTAAGAATAGAAGTAGCCAATTTCTGACCAACTTGTTAACATCTCATGTGACGTTGATAGACACTTGTGTAATGTACAAAATTTCTCATTTTTGGTGGACTCGTCGTCGCAAGTAAAGCGATGAACAGTCAACCCATTCGACAAAAGACTCGCCTGCGAAAGTGCCAGGCACACCTTGAGACGATTGCTCGCCTCTCTACTTCTGATTGAGTAGGTTTACGGTGGATCTTCCTCGTCACCCTCGGTGAAGATGCGGTTGAGAGAGAAAAAATAAATGTATTAACTAGCAGCAGGTGGCTGCTTCTTTATGCTCCCTGCAAACAACGCACCTAAGCCACCAATGAATACTACCCTCGTTATTCCCTCAAGATGCAGATACAAAGACTTTGACACATGACATATCCCTTCTCCCCTTATTTACACCGACTTCCTTCTTCTCAACATTTATACACGACACGCATCAATTCGTGTTTTATTAATGAATCTCCAGCTTCAATCACTCATGTGTGTGCGAATTCCCTTATACAAAAATTTAATCTTGATCTACCTAGTCATTTTGAAGATTATATAAGCTCTTTCATGTATTCTACAAACAGGCGTCTAAATGGGTAATATTATTCTGGATACACTCCACTTGTTTCATGGTAAACTCTTTGACTTAAAAATCTACTATTATTAGGAAATTTAAACCCTCATTCATTATCCGAAGCCTTGTGCAGACAGAAAGGAAGAAAGTTGCCTTCAGACCCTCAAAGGTGAAAGGAACCATTTAAATTACATTTTGGTTCCCAGCACCTGCAGCTCACACCACTTGCTCTGAGCAACTTATAACTTGCCTGAGTCCTGCTGACAAATGAATGGCTAGATGTACCTAAAAATATATTAAGTTAGACGCTAGAAGACAACCAACAGAAAAAAATGAACGAGACACGAGTCTTCGTAGACTTGGACAAAGTAAAAGAAAAAGCAGATGTAAAATTTGTAAAGTGGTGCGTTCATAATTCTTAAGCTTGTGTCCAATACGAGTGCGTTAACATAGTCGTTGACCATTTAAATTTCTTATAGTAATTTCACCTGGTATAAATTAGGTGGAACTGGAAGTGGCTCAGCACCTTGCGGAAACAGCCCAACAGGCTCACAGAGGAGACTCGTTTATCGAAGAGGAATTCTCATAGGAAAATACGACAAACAGTTTTTGAAACCGAATAAACAATGTGTTTTAACTTAAACTGTTACATTCGTGTAACAAAAGATACCTTGTGAATGGCTTGAAACGTTGGCAGGCTCAGGAATGGCTGAATGTCAAATTGGAAAACTTAAGGTGCCACATGGCTTTTAAAGAAATTTAATTCTATTATCCAGGCGAAGAGTCAGAAGTGTTTCTTCTTGGTGTGGCATAAAGTTGGAACGATTTATGAGTTGACAGATAAATTGGTTGACAAAAAAAGGATTCACCTCGCCCGTTGTACCATTCACCTTATATAAGAGATATTGAACCGACTCGGGTAACTCTTAATGGATGATGATGATAGTGACAAAAAGGTGGGCCGACAAGGGTCTAATAAGTGTCATCTGACTGCAGTTCTCTGCTTGTGCGAAACCAATGATACTAGACGCAAGCAAAGTTAGTCTTTTGAGTCTGAACAACTACAACTTCAAGAGAATGGAAGGTGTGAATAATAGAACTCTCATGTCTGAGTGATATATTGAAGAGGTCCAGTATTCTTGACAAATCAAAGCCTCCGTCAGAAGATCTCCTTAAATTATTCGTTTCATTCCACTCTGAAGAATGCTACGAACTGTGTACAAGTCACGCTGATAATTTATGCAGATATGATGCTGTAATTGCTTTCTACTTGTTGTGGTCAAGTGCGCACAACCTTAATGTAAGTTATTAGTTGAATTAGAAACTAAACAACACACAGAGAATTTAAAATATTGGTATGTTCAAGTTTGAAATGATTTCAGCAGTAAAACATTCTCTGCACTCGTTTGAATGGAATGTACGTATGTACGTTCATCGTGGGACCGCAGGGAAAAGAAACTTGACGTCAGAGATACCAGAATGAAGATTTTTTGGACATGAATCCACTAAGAGAAATAAAGCTCTAACCAGAATTTGTGCACACTCTTAATCAGGAGAACCCATCCATTCTTATCATCAGCTTTATTACTTCAGTTCTGAATTAGCAAACTTGTCAAAACTTTAATGCAAAAAAATGAATCTATGTTGCATTAATTAATATTTCGCGATTCACGATTGAAAGAAATCAATAAGGAGCAGACTAAACGTGTCTGTTGTAAGTGCCCAGTAACTACGCAAGTATTGATGGGGCAGAGTGTAGAGTTAATAGTTCGTTAGATAATAATGAAATGATTCCCGATATGGGTTTATAATTATCACATAACAATTACCAGCCCCCGCAATCTTTGCGTAATTGTAACTGATTCAATTATTTTCTTCTGTTGTTTTCTGTTGATTCCCATGTACGTTTACGTTTACTTTGTATTCATATGTGAGAAGACTGGCTTTTAAACTGCCTAAAGATATCGAGACAACCCTTCGAAAAGTTTCTTAAATCTTGGCTCATTGGTCTCGCATCTCCTTTGGTAGTTTTTCAAATTGCTTCGAGATTGCTTTGGAGTTGAGAACGAGTGGTTAGCATATTATTAGCTGGAATGAAGGAACTAAAGGACCTTCTAGCATCTAGACTAAAGGTTAATTGCAGCACTTAAGTAAATGAGAGAAACTAGTCTTTCATTTAGAGATGCATATAGGTAGCATTAAATGTTTATTTTTCTTCAAGAGAATCAGCCTACACTTACGATTGAGCAATTGCACCCAGACGCCTTTAAGTGAACATGCCGAAATATTCAATTCAATTCGAAATTGGGCCTAGATTCCATTACCTAATCTTAATTGTTATTTTTTAAGCTACTGCATCAATGGCTCCTCAACTTAAGACACATAAGGTAATCGCATCCACAGCTCAGAGCGAATGACTTCATTCCTCAAAGTGAAGATAGACTTTTCTAGTGTCAAATGTCATTTCTCAAAATTGGTTTTAAAGTGTGGAAGCCTTGTGACATTGTGACTTGATTTCATGATTCGGAAAGTATGAAACAGTTGGTCTCCCATCATTAAGAAACTGGGCTAATTAAAATGTTCAGTCAACGGAGTAAGCTGACTTTATGAAGAATGTATAGTCTCTGCACGTACTGTAGTTAAGGCTCCTTTACAATGTGTATACTCATTTTCAGTACAAGTCTCCAGGTAAAAGGTTTTCACGGGAATCCTAAAAAATCAAAGTAACAATTTTGGAAAATCCGTACAAAAGCACAACGCAAGGGTAACTGGAGGTAATTCATAATATATCGTAAGGTGCAATATGTTTACGCAATTCACTTTTGAGCAACTACACCCTAGAACAAATTACACTCATTTGAGGACAGAAATTTTCAAAGCGAACAAAGCAAAAACGGTGTAATTTAGCGGAGGTATGTCAATCACACACGCAACGTCCACAAGAGCACGTCCAACCTTTCCAGGTACCTTACCTTTATTTGTCTCAATGGAGTGAGAAGTTGACACGAATATGGGCAATCTGATCCTCTTATCCAATTAGCTTTACATACCTTTATATTTCCCGAAGCTCCTTATTATTATTATGGTTTTCCTACGTCGAGGCTCACGAAAGACAATCACAATTAAGTAAACCTAAGTTGACCAGAAAGGATGTTCATTTTGGTGGCACTCCACCATCATCCCGTTCAACCCCAAATCCTCCAAGTCCAAACTGCTAAACTTATCTTATTAGATGAAGAATCGTAACATCCACCAAACTAAGGAATTATAGTAAATTTATAATGCTGACAAGCATGTTTTTACCTTTAGAAATTCTAGTTTGGCACCCTGAACTACACGTCTAACAGACCATGGATCCAAGACTCGGTAATTTTTCCCACTTTCATATCGTGTCTGCCATGAATCGCACACTAATTGAGGTCTTCTTCGTGTCGTACTGTGTTTTCACCTTAATTATTAATTCGTTAGTCAGACTTGACTGAATTCTTTGCTTGTACAACCGGTACTTTTTGTCAAACTGCTGTCCCTCCAATAAAGCAATCTTCATTTATTCAGTTGAATTGGCTCTCCCAGAATATTAGTAAATATTTCATCTCTGCTCCCTAACTGTACAATTTACAGAAAATTGCACTGACAGATGATTTCGCATCTCAAAAGTCTGTCACATCAGTTTTGAAATCAAAATCAACATGACATTCGATTGTATAAGTATTTCTTTTGTCGTTATCTTGTGAAATTTTACTTGAAACAGACATTAATTACAAATTTTACATCTCTACCTCATCTGTCAGTACCGGAAATACAAATCTTAATAATTAATTAAGCAGACACATAAAAAACTTCAATATTGCCACTAGGAAAATATGTCCATAAAACGGTTACATGATATTTCCTGTTGAAAGTAAGCAATTTGCATCACAATAACTACTGGCATTAAAAATATCGTAGCTGCAGTTTAGAAATCAATGATTGTACGTAATTAGATGCAAAATGGGGATTCACACGCTGTAAACTACGGTGGTGGTCATAAATCTCTGGAAGACAACGAGGAGAACTTTGTAAACTTTATATCATTGAGGAGTGCTTGAGTGTATATTCACCAAGCTATAAATCACCACAACTATCAACAAATGAATACTTAGTTATTAAGTATGACTTGGCCAGAGGACCTCACCCTCACCTATTCAGGAAGGTGAACGATAGAAATAAACGCAGCAGTGAATAATTTGCTCCATGATGAGATGACATATGGTACAATGCTATATTCATATAAGCTAAAGATCTGACAACACACATAAAATCAAGTGATTCTGAATCACAGAGAGATACTCCCAGCTTGTGATAATGCAAAACATTTCAAACAGATGTAGATCTGAGGAGTATGAATTAATTGTCAATTAATGAGTCAAGTAATTGCCTGAATAATGTTAGCTTTATAACAGATCCATTCAACATCACATCACCGCACGTTTATTGACACATTTTCGTCAACAGTTAACAACAATATTATATGCTTTTAATCACTCTACACTTACGTCCGTGTTGTATCTCCTGATCCGTTGAGAGGCAGTTGAATATCATAAAACTTCATACACATAGAAAGTTTAAAGTGTGATAGTTAATAGTACAAAGTGAATCACTGAGAAGCCTTCTCTAAATATTCTACAATATCATTTGACTTTGATGAAATATATCGGATGTGTTTTATCTTTATGTGAGCGGATGTGTCACATGCAAGTGTGTATGGATGTAGTTTTCAAATCAGCTATGAAATGAAGGGTACTCTGTATGCATATGAATTTTGAGATCTCAGGCAGGTAGGTATAGACAGGACTAACAATAAGTGTCGAGAATGCAATGCGCTTGTCTTTACGAGAATGATACGACGATAGACTGGGAGATCATAAATTTTTAGTAAACAATGGGAATTAATATACAGCAAGCAATAAAAGGTTGTGGACCCAATGCTGCACCTGAACGTGTACTCAAGAGTTTATTCTACCATCAAACAAAAAACGGGACGATGAAGGCAAAAGTATCAATTTGAATGTTCTTCCTCCAGAATACGATTAAAATAACAATTATAAATTATGCATTAGATTAGAGGGTGAATTGAATTGACGAGGGCTTGTTGTACACGGTAAGCGAGGCTAAGATGGTGTAGGCAATATGCAGCTCACTTGAGGATCTCATCTCTTATTGTCTGTTGCACACACTGTTACACACACACTACACAAGAATTAACGACTGTTTCATCGAGAATTCATATCCCAGCTTAATGTGTGTGTCTTGTCAAACGGATGCTCGATTGGGTATTTCTACTTCGTATATTCTGACAATGTCAACTCTTTTGTTTTTTCTCTACGTTTGATACTATGAATTTCATTAAATAATTACCCGTTTTGATCCCTGCATCCGGTAGTAGTTTCGTCTGAGTCGAACCGAAGCAAGTCAGCTATGAACACTCAGGACTCAGCTTGCATAAGAGTACGTTCGTTGAGTTGCAGGACAATACTGGTTTGTTAGAAATTTAAATACATAAAATTTGCATCTATCAACGTGACTCTTCCGTTCAAATTAATTAAACATCATTTATGACAATATTGTTCAAGGTGTGTAGAGCGGAAAAGTACCTCATGTTAACAGAAAAAGAGTCAAACACAATCGGACTGGTTTCCAGTTCCTCTCAACAGTCTCAATATAGAGAGTGATTAATGCAACACACCTTGATATATGTATAATACATGGAGCGTATTGTTTGATTCCCGTTTTAGTACTTGTAGTATTTGCTGTGCTGTTTGGTATCGAGTCTGTCTAAAAATGTTCAGAAGAATCTACTCGAGTTGATGCTGCATTCATAAACACCAGTTAACCTTTCTCTTTAAAGAGTAATTGTCACTTCAAACTTCGAAGAAAAAAGTTTAAGTGATTCTTGATCATCTGATTATCATGTTGATTTACTTGTGTACGATGTTATGTGATGCATTAAATCATAAATGTGACAACACAAGCGTATTTAAAAGTTCTTATATAGTAATAAGTAATTAACTTGATGTGTTTGAAATTTTTGATTAAAGAAAGGCATGGACAACAAATGAAACTATCGATGTGTGAAGTCAAGTTAATTGGGATTCTTGTTTTTTTTGTTGGTCTTAAACTCAAGAGGAAAAAGTCTTCGAATTGTGTTCATTTATCAAAAAATAATTACCACGACATGATGAAGTAAAGAAGGGTCACAATAAGTGTGCAACAAAAAACTTAACATGACGGGCTTTTGTCATCAAATTATTTCAATAGAATTGAGAACAATACGAAAGTAGCAATCAGGTAGGTGGTTTAGCTTTTTGTGCTTTTTAACAGACTTCTCGAACGGCATGAATGACGAAAGACGTCCACATGTCACGGTAGTAGCTGGGTTGGGCCCATTCATCGGGTTTCTTACTGAATACAATACAAATTTACACCTTATCCATTCCCCACTTAAATACTCATTGATACCCTTTGAACAATGGAATGTTCCTCTCTCTCCTCTGGAAATGTTTTCAGTTTCTCTCTACACTCAGACATACACAGGGAGACCCAACTTTGTAGTGACACACCACCGAGAAAGTAAAACGATATGATCCCAAGCCCCTCAAAAAGCTTAACTAAAACTACTCGATTCAGCTTCACAGGAATTATTCATAGATTGTGAATTGGCGGACGAAACTAACTACACGCAAATGTTTGTAAAGTAGAAAAATCCACTTCTTAAATTAATAATTTCAGTAGCAGATGTTTTAACAAAAAGAATAATGACACGCGAAATTTATCATATTAAGATTCATGAAATGATTAGTAGTAATCAGGTGAGTTTCGAATAGCAAAATTAATCTGCTATTTTGAGACTTGAGCTCTCACTTCGTGACCAGATTGGATCTTAAAGGGTGCATGAACTTACTTGCAGACACGATTGTTCTCTTAGAGTTGATTTCATTATAGGATTTAATACACAAAGTCTCTGATGCAGAAGTGAAACAAGATTCCCTCAAATATTCTTCAACGAAGGCTATTGTCAAATAAACAGCTACTGGATTTAACAGAGTGTTTAATCAAGAGAGATAAATTCGATTGGGTGTACAAAGAGATTAGTAAGAAAAAGAAGCACCAGGTTGAAAATTGTCGATAATTTGAACTCAATTGTCATTGGCATCAAGTTAAAGTTAAGCTACGGTTTGTCCCGGTTGTTTTTGTACTTCTCGTTTGCTGATCTCATCTGCTTTTTGTATTTTTGTGACTAGAGAAAGTCATTGTTCGATCGTAAGTAAACCCCAATCGAACTTTTCTGCTGTGGCGTTTACTCATTCATTCATAACTTCTAAAACACCATGTAGTAATGTCCTGAGGGATTTATCTGAATATTTGTGAAGGCTTTACAACTGATGAAACATTCTAGCTCCTGGTCTTAGTTATTGTAGTGAACTAGAGTTCATATTTAACAGTGAATGCCTCATTATCACTTGCCACTAGTTGCCACTGATTGTGAGTTTGACTTACGACGATTATAGATTTGTACTTGTAAGAATTTATTTGTATCAGTTGAACTTCACAAGAGAAATCTGATGATCAGGTGGACTATAATAGTTTATTCCGTGTTGAATCATTCAATTAATACTAGCTACCGAGTTCTTTGTGTGAAAAGGTTGGGGATTCAATAAAGCTAATTGCTGCATCAAACACCAAATTAATACACAATCAGCCATAGTATAGAGTAGAAACAGACCTCGACATTCGTGATCTTTACTGTGGCCCAAATTGTGATTAGTCTTGCTGTTGCACGTGTGTAGTATTGCTTTTTTCTATGAATTGCTTTCGAACATGTTTCCAGGCAAGCTAAGAAAATTGTGGATAGGTTTAGGTTTCAAAATCTTCTCAAAATTTTGTACATGAACTGTTCTATCTAAGAATGTTAAACTATCAGATAATCTTAGGCCATGCTGATACGCTACACTAAAAGATTAGAGAGGATTTAGTAACAGAGTGAGTACATGGGCAACAGAGATTTTGATGTATGTTCGAGTGGTATGCAAATGAGTGTACCAAACAAAAGTGTTTAATTAATGGTTGCGCTTACTTCAACGAAAAGGTTAACATATTTTGATTAGTGGTAACAGTTTAGGGTTTCGCTTTTTATTGAGCGTAATAAAATGTAATAATCGTCCTATATGACAAGACGAGGAGATTAAGTCTGAAGCGGATGATAAAATAGAAAGAGTTTCGTTTAATTCGACCACTTGTGCGTTAATGTAGAATTATAATAATAGGAAGACAAAATGAAGGTTCTCTCTGAGTACTCAAGTACTTTGGAGGAACTTAAACTGTTTTTATTTGTCTGTATTTCTTACACTTCGTCGTAATATGTTATAGTCGGCTGGCTGCGTGAAACGGGAATCGGTGGTATAGAATTTTAAGAGCTCGTATGGATAATTGGTAGAACCAATGAGAAAATGTGTGAGTAAAGACGCCATGTTAAATTTGAGGAAAAAATAATAAATAATTTGGAAAAGTAGTTTGTTTAAAGCTTTGTGCACCTTTACTTACTCTGACGGGCATCATCACATCATTTTCTTCATCGTATTTTTTGGTAAAGGGTTAATTTTTTAAGTGTTCTGTGGTTTTCTTGCGTGAGAGTCTCTACTGTTGTTGCGTTGGCTCCGTCAGAAACTGGAATTCATTGCCTGATTGTTATACTTCCCTGCTGCTTCGTCTCGTTTCATTCGTGATTATGATGCTTGCTAGACTCGCTCAACAATTACATATGTGGAAACATGATGTTACTTTGGGACATTTTATAGACATCCTTTCAAACTTCAATCAAATACACAGCGGCATTCACCGACTGGCTATCATTTTACAGCTTCTGTGTCGATCGAAGATCTATTCGTTTTTTGTTTCTGCCTCTTCGACAGACATCAATTTTGTTTTACCTCAGAACAGTTGGGAGAAATGTTGGTACTATTGAGTCAATCAACGACTACTACAAACGGGCATGAAGAAGTCTCGTTAGCTCCAAGTCTCATCACACAAGCTATCATCAAATTTAACATACCTTGTCTATAACTTGCTCCTCTCTCTCAGTCAAAAGCAATGAATACTAATGGCTCCTAACTTTCCTACGACCGCAAATGCTTGCTTGGATTTAGTGGAGAGTAGGCGCAGCGTAGTGCCAACTCACCTTCATTGGAGGTTGTGGCTTAACTTAAGTTTAATCTGAAGGATTATTGACTTTCTGAAGAAATTGTTTGTGTGGTGTTATTCGATGACTAATTGCACACATCTGATCAAGTTTGGATTATCTCGGTCTATTTATGATCTGACGATCCTCGCTGTATTACTCATTCAGCTAGAGGAACGGGTTACAGCCTCACAGCCTGCAAAACAAGAGACGACCTAAGTGTATAGGAGTGAGTACGGAATGCGATTGAAACAAATTGTTGACGATGAGAGAATGTGAGAGATTATTGTGTGTAGCTTGTACAGCAATCGTTTATTATTTTGATGGACTTATGCAAATGGTAATTTTGATCCTCTTAAATTATTAAGTGGTGGAGGACGGATGGGTTTGTTGCGTGGGTTCCATTCGTAAGGTTCCATGTGACTCAAATGTCGGAATGTCACACAGAACGCAATAGCAGTTGTTGTCATTAGAGGAGGGTGGTAATAAATGCGGATTGAATGGGGATGACTAATGCGGACAAATGATGACATTCGTGGATGGGAAGAAGAGATCAATAACATGAGGAGAGGATTTGACGTCCACCGATATCCAGTAAATGAATTTTTGTTTTGGAGAACTTGTGCAAGGCTCATTTGGCATTTGATCAACAAGGGATTAAGTAGTGGAATACATTTCGGAGAGCAAATTGAAGTTGGTGTATGATACGACGCAACAAGGCGGAGAACATTGCAGAAGTAGTCTTAAATGAAGACATTGAGAGGGACGAAGGGATGAAGAGATTGAGGTGTAAGATGGGCCTCTAATTACTCGAGGTGTACACGAGTTGCCGACTCCATGTCCAGTCCTTATCACCGAATCTACTGAATTATGGTCCTGTTAAGGGACAGTTCATCTTGATTTCATTTCCTAAATCACTTGAAGTAGGCAAAGAACTCTCCGTCTTTCGGTTGATCATCAGCAGGCACTCACTCGTGGTCACCAGAGTCAACCTGATTTCATTGTTTCACTCTTCATGACTGTCTGTGTGGAAAAGAGCCTCGATAAAACAACAACTGGATGCGTAGACTTAGGCGTGGAAATGCACTCATTCGATTCCATTGAGAAAAAATCTTAATAGAGACGAATGTGTAGGGACAACAAAGTTGTCTATGGACTTGTCGCCCTGTAGCTCATTCAGGTTAGACAACTTACAATACTTTCCCATCCAAACGCCCGAAATAAACGATATATATTTCTCCCATACCTTCTCCAGACTACACAAACTGTCTCCTGTTACATATCATTAAGAATCCATTAAGCTTTAAGAGTTAACACTTAAGTTCAGCTTGTCCACAGTCCCATCTCTCAATGCTCCTTCTCTGTGGCGGATGGTAACTTGACCCATTAAGTTAATTTATAAAATTCATCTTGTATATTTCAAACTTTGAGTTCCGCCGGTCACCAAGCTCGTCATTTGGAAAGCACTGGAGACGGAAAAGACAAAAGGAAGTTTCATTTCTATTGTAACACTTCGGCTTGGGTAATCAGATCACGGATGATATCCATTCATGTAATCTCAGTCAAAGGCAACACACTCAGCATATTACGATCTTGTGATCAAGTGCATTTAATCGATATGCATCGATACACACTTGCTGTTCTTCGGGGTACTTTTGTCCTTTTTATCACTCTCCTTTTACGGCCCTACAATTCCTTACCTATTCTGGGTTAATTATTATGCCGTTCATGCTCAATCAGAGTACAAACAACCGTTCGGAATGCCTCACATTTCTCGAGCGGAAAGCATTTCTATGCAATCCAGTCCAATCTTCGTTATCAAGCGATTTAATCTCACTCTCTCTCTTCCTTGATAAAGACATCATTCCTTATATTCAGGTTTTCTCCTGGTACGCTGCTCACAAGACCTATCTACGAGCCAGTAGCTTTTACCAGGTCCCAAAAAATATTTATTCTTCGTTCTGTTTTGTCAAGATTGTGTTTCTACAGACTAAAATACTTCAAGCCAACTATCTTGTACAGCCATGAGTATTTCACCATCGACATTGACTATCTAGCGTGTTAAGATTAATTAGGCAAGTGTATGACAACCATTGGCAATTGGAAGATCAATCTGTCTAATAATTTATATTTGGAATGAAATAAAAATCCAACATCCCACCGTTCAATATTTACAACTTGCATGACAGTGGCAATGATAACAAATGTCCTTTAAGACGAATACGAGTACATCCCCACATAGTCAACCCGAATCAAGCAGAAGAATAAATTCAAAGTGTTTGAAATCCACACAGCGGATGATTTCCAGTGTTATCAATCGATCTCTCTCAACTTCTGACGACGTCCCTGTGCGCTTCATTCATTATATTTCCATACGAAACAGACTATTTCTCTTGTGAAGCTTCTGCCTTGCTGGAAGATCTGTTGTGTGGTTGTGGCATGAAGAAAAATGCTCCTCATCTTCTGCGTCAGTGTAAACGTGTGATTGATGGGATGTACCACAAATTAATTATTGACTGCTGGTTGAATAAGTAATAATGCGAAATTTAGATGCAATCATGGGTCCAAGAAATCTCAATAAAACTCTCAAGATAAATATAAGTGCATAGAGAAAGATGAGTTAACAAAATAAGAGGCACAGTCATAAATCTTTTTATTTAAGGCGATGTGTAGCGTCTTTCTCCTGGGTGATGTATATCTGTACAAGTTGCATGAAATAATTAATCGGGACTCTTCTTCAACCCACCGTATGCCCATTCATCATTTGTCATTACCTGCTTTGAGGTTTCTTTTGTTCGTACGGATCTCCTGTGAACAAAACCAGGCAAAACGAATCAAGACAACTTTCATCAATATAATTATGACTTTTGACAGTTCCATAAAGCGAGCGTAGTGAACTCCACGTCATTTTTTAATGCCAAGTTCTTTAGAAACTTGTGGGAGTTTCGGCAAGAAGACGTGTGAGATAGGAGTAAATATTAGGCAAGAGGTTGTGGAATAAAAAGCTGAAACTTATATGCATATGCAGTGCGGATGAAATGTTGGTCGTGAAAGAGAAAAGCCAATCTGCCAATATGCACAGTGGAGAGTGTTGATGGTGTCTGCCACTTTCCGCTCAGAGCTCATTTTGATGGGTTTCCCTTCTCATCTCATTATTTTCAAATGATCCTTTTGAGTTTATCTTTCTTTAATGCTGTGATTACGAGATGCAGTCATTCTGGTCGTTGACTAAGCTACACACACAACAACTACTGTTCCCTTTATTCCACTCAGTCATTATAGATACACTGCGATTTAGTGTATGGCACTTTTCAATCAAATCCAAATAATTGCTCAGTAGGTAGCTGAACTCATTTTCAATAGTCCGTTCAAACGATACGTATTTTCATATTTATTTCTTGATTATTTACCAATCCCTCATTATTTCTATTGAGCCTGTCTGTTTCCACTCAATCAACTTATCAATCCTTCAATTGCTTTCCACTAAATCCCCGTGCTTGATTACGTTTACCCATGTGGTTTCATTAACAGTTATAGCACCAAAATACTATACTGTAAAAATCACAAATTACTGCTTTTTCAAAATTTCATTACGAGTTGAAATATAAAATTATCAATCACCCATTTGTGTCTGAAATGCTATTGACCTTTCTAGCGAATTAGATGGACAGTAAATATTTTGTTTTGTAGGCTATGACGCTATGAGGGAGGCTGTGTGTGTTTTTCCCGTGAAGTTGTGAGGATCAAGGACTGATGATTTTAAACCTCAACGCGATGATATTCTAAATTTCGAGACAATAGCTGAAGCCAAGCCCACACTGCGTTAGAGCGAGTCAGGCGTGTACATCGTTTTGTTATGTTTAATTTAAACACTAGCAAATTTCAAGAAAAATTAGTTCTTTTAATGCTTACTAAGTACGAAATTAGGTGGAGAACAATAGAATCAGTGTTGTGAGATGTTTCAAGTGTGCGAAAAGAAGCATGACTATATTTTCCGTGAAAAGTTATGGTGTAGACTTTTATGTGAGGAAGTCTAAAAGTGTTCTTGATTTTTTTAGATTTGCTAACTGGCATTCATCTTGAAAGACTTCCTATAGGTTGTGTGTCGGTAGGATGAGCGTATATATTTAGTAGCAGTGGCCATAAGGTAAAAGAAGAATTCTTTTCAGGTTGAGTGCTCCAGAGTGCTCCTTTCGTCAAAGTCTGACCACCACAACCGCTTAATTCGCACGATTTCTCACAAATAATAATCCTTCTTGATTTGATATACAGTTTTAAAAAGCTCGAATTGTGATGAGACTGAAGTGGACTTGAAGGGGCATGAAAGTTGATGACAGATTGAAAGGAATTAAGGTGAGAATAAGTGATTGAATCGAGCAGACAGGTAGGCCCATCCATGTCATGTTCTGATCTTATTTACAAGTAAATTAAACTCTTTTAGGAGAATGATGGACTTCTCACGCCCAACGCCCGCAGTAAGCGACAGTCAAGATAAGAGATCGTGCAGAATATCATGAAATACCTATTAAGTCTTCTGTTTCCTGAAGCTAATTCTAATATCTCCCTTTGTTGTCATGAAAGGCTCTTAGGCGTAGAATGTTTTTGCTTCAGATTCTAGCTTTATCAGGCAATCAGGTGATTTAGAAATCAGTCCCGTTTACAATTCACAGTACACTTGCTTATTGGCTTCCTTCAGTTTCATCTCAAGTGAACAAGTACAGAATATTTATTTTGTTTCCTCTGCTCCTAGAAAGTACCTTGACTTCTATCGTTCCAGCATCAAGCAACACAAGCCACATTACGAACACGGTAAAGGTTTCGGAAATCATGCGATTGTTCATAATTGCTGTAAATTTACCAAAAATATAATTCGCATTCTATGAAGGTCACAGCTTTACTAATTTCTGCTATTTACGTAGGATTTCACAATCCAGAAATTGTACAAAAACAGTAATCACTCAATTAAGATTTTAGAGAAAAAGCAGAGAGCGATAAATCGTAGAGATATGGTATAATGCTTGTGTGTTTCAATGTTGCATGAAAGATGCACGGCATGCATGCATCGAGAGTAAATTAAGTGTGACTATGAAATACATAATCCCTTGAGATTCGTTTCTAGAAATTACAGGACACACTTACTGCTTCCCAACCTTTTGTGTAAGTTTTACGCAAAAGCACAATCATGCCTGAAATCTGAACATCTAAATTTTTATGTAATGCAGCCACTTTATTACTGTTGTTAGAGTTAAAAACATAATGAACTGTACAGACCACACTGGCAGCTAATGTCTTGTGACATGCACATTGAGCAATACTCATATAAACTGCGTTATTATTATGTGATCTCTTCTGAGTACTCCTCCTCAATCTTCTGTACATACCAGTCGGCAAAACTCTCATATCCGAGAGGAAAATTGATGTTTTTAAGCTGAACAAATTAGATTTACTTCTTGTGTATGATGCACAAAGCAGCTTAAGCCGAATCGTGTACACATGTTTGTGACTTCCACCTTAGAAGATTTATAAACACTTATTTTAAATTCATGGTCAACAAGGAAAATGCCAGAAGAGTAACTCAGATTTAATTGCACTCATGACTCCAAATAATTCTCTGACAAAATTACCCTATATGGTTAAATTGTTGTTTCTCTGTGAGATTTTAGAAAAATTGCTGACAAACTACAGTAAAGTTAACAACAAAAGACGAACAGTGAACTTGAATTGGAAGTATTTTTTTAAATGCCTGGCTTTACACTCGAGACACACATGCAAATCGAACTTCTAGTTTGGTGAAAGTTGTAAAAATGGAAAGTACGCCGACTGTATTTTTCCGAACGTGTATTTTTGAGTTATAAATTTTGCATTAAAACTGAAGAAACTGTCTACAAATTAATTGGTACAGGTCTGCAGCTCAGCAAATAAACCTTTTCTTATATAGGCGTGGATTAGCATAATTGAATTTGTAATTTTAGTCAAGACTATAATTAATAATAAAACACCTAAGGAGTTAATTTTGGGTTTTCAATTTTTGAAAACCATGAGGTTCTGTAAATTTCTGCAAGACAAGACTAAACAAAGCCTGCAAGCATCGGAGTGAGTTTCCTGAAATGTAATTTCTGAAACCGGGTGATTACTGAGAGAGAAGGAGACTTGGGATAGTGAGAAGGTAAGGTTGGAAGAATTGTGTGTGTGGATATGCGAGGATGTGGGAACGGGGAGTAAAAGAGGATCTTTCTATATCTCACCTGAACTTGTTAAGGTAAGTATGTGTGTTGGAGTGAAAGGGGTAGTTTGTGGTGATTAAGGTGGATGGGCGGACCAGGTAGGTCTGTAGATGCACACCTCTTTTGTGAAAGTTGACGAGTCAAATCGCCTTTTGTTGAGGATGGGCAGCCAATGGATGGGAGCAAGTTGAGTGGGCTTTTTACCTTTTACCTCAGAGTCAAAGGGTTGGATTGAGAGGCGCAGGTGGTAGCGATTTCTCATTCATTTCCTTCGTCTCATCCTCATCTCACCTTCCTATCCAGGTGGGCAATCACATGGGGTTTCTTCTGGACGACTAATCGAATCCAACCATTAAATACACCTCTCACCTCTCATTATCTCCGCAGATCTAATTGATACACCGGCCGTTTGTGATCTTCACACGTCTCTCTCCAAACTCGAGAACTGTGTGATCTCAAGGAACTCGGAATAAAGTTACTTACACAGTTTCAGTGTGAAATATCGAGTGGACGAAGAATTGGACGGCAAATATTCGATAAGGGTGAATTATAGCAAGAATTAAAGTTTGAATCACAAGAATGAAAAAGTGACAATAAAGTTGGTTTCTAAGGCGTGATTGCTTAGTGTGTGTGATTAGATAAGGATAAGCTGTTCAAGAATGATCTCAGTGAAGGACGGAATAATCATTGTCTTTGGTAATAAAGTTGACATGGCTAGGAGAACACTTTATTAGATTGTTAGTACAGTTTGACTCTTCGTTTATTCTCTGACACGCTAATGATTGTCGATATTAATAATATAAGCCCAAAAAGGCTAGAGTTAAGCCAAAAGAAGGGACATTATTGGGACATGGAGTTCACTGGACAACTTTCACACAATTCTACTGTGCCCACGTCTGCAGGTAAGCACAGTTTTTGGTTTTAAAGTGCAAATTGTAGGCTCAGTTTGTTTGCAAATTAAGGTGATACTTTAATACACCAAACCAAAAATTAAGGAACTTTTCTCAAAGTTAATTCAGATACGATCAACAAATAGGAAAATTATTGAACTGAAGGTTGCAAAGAAATGTAAATTAGCGCTAGAGTGAATGGTCGAATTTTCAAAAGTTCGGATTTGGTATAAGTTTGTATCAATCTCATCGCTCAATATTTTGCGTATTCAGTGAGTTGATTAAAAAATAAAAAACACTTACAATTAGCTGGTCACATTTTTTACTTCATTGGCTTTCTTGTGGCCGTGTCAAAATTTGTGTTTGCAAAATAGTTATATAGTAGCTTAACTAAATAAGAATTTAAACTGCCACCGTCACAGCTACATTTGTAAGAGTTTGTTGTACTACTGGACACAGGATGTTTAAGACTGTCGGTGAGGTACGAGAACCAGCGTGTGCATCAATGCATATTATACAAAAGCAGATAAAAACACTTTACGTGGTATTATTTAAAAAGGACAAAAAACTGCATTTTGAAGGTTTTAATTGGAAGTAAAAACTTGGGCCAAAATTATTCGCCAACTGTATTTTAGTTCAATAATATTTCTAGATTCCCAAAATATATCATTCTTGATTTCCCCTAGTCTACTGTGCTGGTAGTTTTAATATGAAACGTGAGTCAAATCGTTACTTGAATTGGAGATTCAGTAATTTATAGGCACTATTGGGTACAAAAAACGCTAAGGTAAAAAGTAAAATCTTGATACATAAAATATAAAAATGTTTGTGGTTGGTAATTTTATTAATTCTTGTGACTGTAAAATGCAGGAATGTTTTGAAATTGTTAATGCATAGTTTCATCGTTTGATTGCACGGTAAAACTCAACTCTGACCTGAGATACTTCGCAAGATATTATCAAACTGCAATGTGAGTGCAATATATTTTAAAGTTCCGTACGTACACAAGCAGCAAATTAATTTTTTCACAAAGCGCTATAAATATATACTTGCACTAGAACCATGAATGAATTTCGTTAAAAATCTATCGGGATATTTATTTTAGGACATTTCTACGACGAACGGGGTAGGATTTGGTAGTATGTGGGGATTGATGGTGGGTCTAAATTAATTTAGAATATTTGGTAGTGCACCATATACTTTGTGTACCACACTGTGTGTGTACTGTGTATTAGAATTGTGAATAATTAATCAGTCCATCTGCAAACTTGGCAATGAGCAATGCTAAAGAATTGGTGCAGTTAAAACAGAAAGTAAATTATTTCAACTTAGTTCAACAAACGGTTTGATTTTGAGATACGATTTTAAAATTAATTACCTACTCTTACCGATAACCATATCTTGAAAGTAAGTTTGTAATTATAGAGCTTAGAGTAGTCCCCCTTGCCTTATTATAACTCCTGCTAACACGAACCTCTTTGCATCTAATGTGCACAAAATGTAGAGAACTGCACTTGTGATAACACACGGAAGTATTTGCATGATCGAAACCCATTTTAAACCCTTTTCGGAGTGATGCTAATCGGAAAGTTGCAAAATGGAAGCTTACACCGAATCGACCTGCCCCATTATAGCATTCATGATTTCGTAATGCATTAACGAGCCCCTCTGTGTAACTAGTCCTATTTCCATTCCCACCTTCCATTCCCCTCAACTTTCAAATAGAGTCTGCAAATTGACAGTTTACGCCGAATATTCTTACCTGCAACCTGTGAAAGCGAAAGACGCCAACCGTACTACTGAGGCATTTCAAAATTCGCATGACAATTTTGATAGGCACGACAAAAACTTACACATAGGCTTGAGCTAGGACGAGATTGGAATCTCCTAATTTCTAGCGTGACATTTGGGTTAAACAAGTGATATCTCTTTCTTCCTTGCTCCACTATGATTACATTCTGAATGTGTTTGTTGATCGTATCGGGATAAAAATATAATAAATAATCCCAAGAAATTACTTCTGGGTATTTTACTTATTTGGCAACCATTCGCGTATTTCATGTTCACCAGATTTGGTGTAAAAAGTGATAATTGAAGAGTCAAAAGTAACACCGAAACTGTATCAACACTTGCAGGTCCAATGACAGCCCACCAACTGCGCGATCTTTATGTCGCCAGTGGTGGAGGGTCTGGCGGAGGAGTACCCCCGGGGAATCCGGGATTCGGACCTTCTCCAGGGTCTCATGGAATGGGAGCATCTCGCCTACTAGATTTGTCACCTGTTGCACCCCTCCGATATGGCATCCGGCCGTACGATCCTCTCCAAATGCTGCAACAACAGGGAGCTGTCTCCAAATTACTAGGTAAGCCTCCAAACCAACCGTCTCAATTAATACGAACCCCTCCGAACTATTATTGCATTTTAAGTTTTAAGGGCGTTGAATTTAATATTGTCCGGGACATTCCGGTGGTTTTATAAGTATAGACATATCTTCTGTAGATTATTAAGACACGACTTGGATCATCGTTGTGTGACACAGTGAAACCATTTTTAAATACACCAGCTCAGAACCTTTTTTAATTAAATTAACGTAAGGGAAGAAATGAGTAGTACAAGTTTTTCATTTTAGACAGACAAAGACATTAAGCTTTTGGGGAGTAATTTCTTCTCCAGTAATTGTGAGAAAATAGTTCACTCAATCAGGGAAAGATAAGAAGTCCTGGGGAGTCTAGTCAAGATGTACAATTAGGAGCGCCAGACAAGTCGTAACGCTTTGACAATAGTGACAGAGGTTGCTCGCGTCCATGAGTAATACTTCTTAACTCTAACTAAGAGTACTTAAGTCTCACTGACTCTCAGATAAAAGCCATGGGATGGATTCTTCACTCTCTTTTTCATCAGCGTTTTCGTCCCTTCAGGTGTTTCGTCTCATTTTTAATGATACATGTAAACTGTCTCAATACCAAGGAAAGTTGGGAGTTTGTGAGTCTGAAAATGATACATTCTCTTATCTTAGGTAAACATTTTCTAATTATTTGCTGTAAAAATAATTTGAAAGGTTAAGAAACATGGCCTCTATTTATCATACTTCGGTTGTCAGTCATTTTGACTGAAGTGAACTATCACTAAAAATTGCTGAGTTGTGGCAGAATTTGAACAACATAAACTTACAGAAGAGTCCTGTTTACTCAAAACACTCTTCGTGGCGAATAAAAATTATTTTTAAAAACTTTTCACTGTTTTTGCAATTCCTGGCAGTAAAATTGCAACATAAATTTAAAAAAAATTAATTTTTGAGTCGTATGGAGCCACAGGGAAAGTCAAAAGTAGTGCCATATACATTCATATACTAATTTATGTTTTTTTACTTAAGGAAAAATACTTAAAAATGTGCACTGGAGCACTGTGGTCTTCAACAGTTCTTATTACTTAAGCAGGTGATGTACCAGAGAGTGAACGTGTAAAAATAGCAAGGCGTAAAGCAAGATCGTAGCATTAATGGGATGGAACAATTAATAAAACTGATGGAATTGCTGTGTCTTGTCAAAGAGCGTATAAAAATTGTAAAAGCATTGCGAATGTTTCATGCACACTTACATGAATTACCAAGTTTCCTGTAATTTGAGAAGGAGAGATAATTTCTTTTAACTGGTTCTGAGCTAATTGTGTGTTGTAGCATTTCCATAAAAATGTGAGATATACCGACGATGATGCTCTCGCGAGTATGGGTACGAGAGAAGGGGCTAAAGTTTCTAAATCCGAAGGCATAATTGTGGCTGTCAACCTCGGAGCTCGCTCGCACAGTTGGATACCTCACAAAGATCAAAGTTAAGAGTGGTGGTGATGGGCAATTGACTTAATGTAGAATGTGCTAAGTGAGGAGAGTTAAAGTAAGTTGTATTTCTTTGTTCAGTGGTAATCTGACAGTTGTGTTGTCCCTGTGGAAAGTAAATAGAACAAATTCATGATGTTGTAAAATGGGAAGGAACCGGTTTTATCACTCTCCTAGCCTTCTCATCCCTCTCCTAGAAAATCATAATCGTCGAACTCAAACGTAAAAAAGACATTGTCAGGTTGTAAATACGGATGGAGATAAGGAAATTTTGCACACTAAAGAGCACCTCTGCCCAACCCACAAGTCAGAGATACATCAGGACCAATTGTAATATCACCATACCACCGGCTCTCGTTTTCCTCCTCATACTCTGTTTGAAAAATTTGTACAAAATTAGTAAGTAATTGGCCACTTCAACTCGAACAACTTTTCTGTAAAACCGTAAAACAAACATAAACCAAATCCTCGTAGGGAAGTTAACCCATCACTGAGTTACACATTCGACTCCATCAACGCATCCTCTCGATTTCTTTACTGCGATGCATTAAATCTGGCTAAAGGAAGACAGGCCCTGTAATTACCCCGTTGATTCTTTAACCTTTCGCTGTGACATTTACTTTGTTTCACAGAACTGTTTTTCATGCAAACAAGTTCTGAGCATTTCTCTCTTTGTTTCTGTAAATAATGATGGGGATTTCGCAAGAGTGGCAGCGTCGTTTAAGCCGATTCACCGGAGTCATTTCTCTTAACACGATAGTTCAGGTTGAGTTCCTGAAAAGACCTTCTTCCTCTTACGGTGAGGAAAGACACCTTTAACAACTTTAATTATCGCACAGACGTGTAATTTACTGCAGACGAAGCTCAGGCTTTTTCATCTGAACTTATTTTATTCGTTTGGTTACAACTTCTGGGGATGCTCATAGGGCGCTGCTTATGCTCTTCCATGTAGCAGACTAATGTGAGAAAGCAGTTTAATAGACAGCGTAATGGAGACATGTATTAAATATCAGGTTTTCGAGATAATTTTTAGCAAATCGGAATTGCGTGCAGTCGGATATTATTCACGTACATCTGTGCTCTGCTCTCTCACTAAAATCAGTCATGCATTGTTGTCTATTCACAAGTAGCGTTGTTGTGTAAGCAAGAAAGAAGATGAGCAAGTAAAGTAAATGCTTCAAATGAAGTTTAATTTTGACGAGAAGAGGATCCAGTTCTTGTCCAACGTGGAATTGGTTTGTTCGGTCAAATTCACAAGCACCTAAATCCTTTCTGTGGGATCCATTAGCCAGCAGAAAAAAGAGTTTAATGAAGCCATCACATACAAGTTCGGTACTCGTCTTTTTCTCCGGCGTATATCTCAACCCTCTCTCACAGTCTCACACTGCAAATGAACGCATAATGTGAACACACTGAGGAATACTGAGGATGCTCGCAGCTCCTACTACCTCCTATCGTCTCCTTAATATTGTACCACGAGGAGATACAAACGAACAGGCTGTGATATCGTCTCCCACTAAATTATCTAAGTGTATCTATTATGGGGACACATTAGGACAACCTTATCGGCATGTGTGTTTGACCGCACTCTCTAGTCTTCATCCTTTGATCCATTATTTTTATTGCATTTGTAAATGCATCTCTCTCCATTGCGACTCAATCCACTGCAGTATCAGGTCACTTCGTGTCACAGGGCTGCTTAAACCTCTTTTCTCCATTTCTGTATGGGATTTTATCCTGCAGAAGATCGTAAAATAGCTTTTTCCCCGTTTGTGTCATGTTACTCATGCGAAACAAAGATATCAGCTTATTTGTTATTCTTATGAGAGCTTCGTCCACCGAGTTAAGTTCACTTTTTAGTTTTGAGTTAAGACTCAACGATTTATTGCTTGATTTGACTATAGCAAAGATATCTCTTAATTGAAAAGTGAAAGAGCTTCGGTCATAAAAATCCTGAACACTGCTCTGCTTGCCTTTTACTGCATCACACGTCTTAATTCCTTTACGTGTAACCCGTTTTTCTCACTTTTCTGGATTCGAAACCACTTCTAATGAATCAACCTGAGTTAATGCAATAACTACCTTGTACAACAGAATATATCGTCCCAGCTCACTCCTCACACAATGAATCCAATGTGAACGCAAACCGTCATTTATTGTGAATTAAACAGTCATTATCATGTAAATCTGCATTTGAATTTACTCTCCTATGTATTGTTTCAACTTGTACCAACGTATCTCCTCCACTTTCCTGTTGTGTTAATTACTACGTGACAATAATTGAGCGGGCACAACTTTCAGCGAAGAAAACATTGAAATACTTTTTACTTTAGTACCAATACCTTTCAGACATCGGAGCAATAATTTATTTCCTTGCTCGATTAAACCACCTTGTTTCATTGAGAGAAAAATGCAACCCTCTTCACGCACACACAACTACGGGACACAGTCTCCCTTGTCTGTCTAGAACAAAAGTATCTTCACGGTGACAACAGAAAGTGTTTGGTTGGCTGTTAACTTCACCACCTGTCGCACCTCAACACAAATCTTAGGGAACTTGCTAATGACAATAATAGAGATGTATTGGCCTTCAATAATTCACCTGATGTCTCATCATTTCCCTCTGTGACCATTTTACATGTTTGATGAAGCGTTTAAAATCAATTTACTCTTCCTGATTTTACCTTCTTCTCCTTAAGAATAAATTCAGCGATCACGTGTACAGAATATAATCGTGTGTGTGTGTGTGTGTAGTAGGTATCTTTCTATCTAGTTATGTCTATGCATTGAAACTCCACGATCAAAAACTTGATCCTTTTGCGGTCTCCCAGGATAAGATAAATATCTTGGTGAATGAAATGCATTTTTTCATATTCATTTGTACCAGTGGTCCTAGAAAATAGTGATGAGTACAAAAAATGTGTCTAGTGACATGCCGCAGATTGTCGTCGTGTGTGTGTGTGTGGTATGAGCCAAATGAAACATATATAATTAATTAATTTCTAAAAGCTTATTCATCACACTTTCACGCTGTCTTGCAGTCAAAACTAGATGAAAGGGTGACATTACCTGTGAATGACAGCTCTTGCCGCATGAATGAACGACTATGTGGTGGTCGGTTGTTGAAAATCGGACATAAATAATCATTTGTCACGGAGCTGAATTCATTCACATCAATTCAAACCAGATATTATTAGAGGGATCTCTTCCTTGTTTAGAAAGAGAGAGAGAGACTTGCTGGGGGTGGTTAAAAACGTAGGAGAAATGTCATTGATCATCATACAACTCAGGTGCAGCGTGTGTTGGTATTATAATAGATGGGTACGCTCACAGGAATTGAATGGTATTTTCTTGAATGTTTGATCATGAACTAGTGTTTTATAAAGTTTTAATTGTCATGATTCCTTTTATGCTTGCAGGATCATTACGACCACCTGGAATTATTGGAGGGAGTAAACCGAAGGTAGCTACTCCCACAGTTGTAGCCAAAATAGAGCAATACAAACGCGAAAACCCAACGATATTTGCATGGGAAATTAGGGAGCGACTTATATCTGAAGGTAAGTCAGGCAAAGCCATTGTTTACTTCAACTTGCTTTCAACTTGTGTGGTTCTTCTAATAAAACTTGAGCCACTATGATTACGTACTAGTGAATTAAGGATCGATTCGCTTGTACCAGGAAATATCCATTTCTGCTTTGCAAAAAATCGCATTTTTTTGGTTGGCTACATTGCATAAGAGCTTGTTGTGTTGTAGTGCAAACTAATTTAGAGTGCGAGTATTTGAAGGGTAATTTTATGGAAACGCTACATTTGTTTGATAGAATGTTGAATGTAATAGGAGATAGTGACCCAGAATGCAGAAGGAAAAATGTAAAAGAGTGAAATCAAATAAATCAGTCAGGCTGATTCTTTGCTGTTCAAGATGAACCTTTTTTTGCTGAGTAACTTTAATCAAGGTGTGGTTTAAGGAGCGGCTTGCTCTCATCCCTCAGGTTTAGGTGACAACCTGTAAACTGGAACTTAGGGAAAAAAATAAGCGTCTAGGCAGGTTGATTTGATAATCACGATTTTTATGATTTTAGGTTATTACTTTAGGTTCATGAAAGTAATCTACGGGAAATTCAATACACAATTGAGTACGTGTGTATATTATAGTTCACTCAAGATGTTGTCTCCAAACACTTGCAGGTTTTTTATTGGAACCCATCAAACAAGCCTTTTGTACTGTAGGGATTTCACTTCCAAAGTCTCAAGCAACTACTATTGACCAAAGGAATAAAAGTTACCGAATCTCACAAAGAAAATTAGCACATTCCTTTGAACATAATTAAATCAAAGTTACTCAGAATAGAGTACACGCAAAGGAAAGAGTTTTATGGTTACTTAATTAAAAGGTGAATGGAAACACTTCCTTTGTAGTGTGAAACAAAGTCTCTGAGTCGGTTGTTACACAGTCAATCTGGTTGTGTAATTATGAAAGGCTGGTTTGTTTGTCCATTGTTAAGATTTGACTTGTTTTTTGAAACATCCAGCTAGACGAGTGAATAAAAGTTTTATATGCAAACGGAAAGTAAGGTAATTCTTATAATAATATCAATAAATGCAGTGTGGGTTATCCCAGGGAGTCTGGTGTGTAATTTAGCTATATTCTTAAAAGTTCTATCAAGGAGAAGAAACATTTAATAGGTTTGTCAATGGAGAACACGTAATTGCATGAGAAGCAAAGTCACTTTAGATATGTCTTTAGATGTGATTCAACATCTTTTTATTTCCACAATGCTTACAGATTCGTACACTCCCATTAAGTATCGTGTTCAATTCAAAACAATGTGAGCATCATAATTTACTGGCTACATAAAAGCAGTAGATTGGGTACATAGATGGATACCAGAAACTGTAGTAGTAGTAACTCGTAATATATGAGATGCTCATTATGGCTTTCTTATATAATTTGGGGCAACGTGAGCTTGCGATGTTACAAGGTTTCTAGTTGTTGCAGAAAACATCCAAATACTTCAACGCTACTAATGTTCTCATAGCATATGAATAGAACAACCTCTGCAAACACAATTACCAAAATATAGACCTTCATTGGTAAATTTACCAGTTTACAGTCTTCTCCTTACGATTAGTTCTGGTTAAACGTTTTTTTAACCGTAAAAGCTTAGTGAGTTATCATTAATGTAATGTGACGTAAAATTTATAGCTTGACTACTGATAGTACACATTGGAGATATCGTATTTATTGCCATTATTGGTGAGTATTTATTGATGGAGTGCAGCAGCCTAGATGAGGGAGTGAATCAGTGAATAGGAGTGAGGTAAAGAGCGAAAAGTAACTTCCCATCGACTTACCTGCGTTCAGCCGGGGTAAGATGAATTAAGCTTGGCTGGAGGCAAAGGTTTCGAGGAGAGTGAGGACAGGTGTCTAAAGCCATTAATCAAAATTAATGAGGTCCTCTTTCAGCACAAAGAAACCTCATTTCGTCCTAACAAAGTTAATCTGATTCATAAAATTAAATCTTACCCACTATATACGCTGCAGTTCAGGCATACAACGACTCTTCTCTAATGTGGTGCATTGTATTACAATTCCGGCACCCCTACTCTCCATCAACGCTCGAGTTGAAATCACTTACTTGTGAGCTTTGCTTGTACATAAGCTTGCTTGTTTACACCTAAGGTTTTTATTAAATAGACGAGACTAGACCTACTGGCTTGCGCACAACCAAAGGTGTCAAGTGTACTCATCCCTATTACAATTTTTTAACTCTCTCAGGGGGTCCGAAATAATCGAAATCAAGAAGCGGCCTAACATTTATTTATGTAATAAGACAATTATTCCTGTCTCATGCGTGTAAATACAGTTTTACCTTTTTCTCTGATCATTTAGGTGTAAGAAGTTCTGTGGGAGACAAGCCCGTAGATAGAGTAGCACTTTTTATAGATCTGTACACAGTGCATACGTATCGTGTACTCAGTTTTCAATTGATAGGAATTAAGTATAGTTGTGAATTGAAAAATAATGAAAATTTAATGACAATTCATGGCAGTTACTGCCCAACACTTGGAAATGAAATTATGGGTGAGAAATAAGTCATGTCCACTTATTCCGGAAAGTAGTGAGCATTTAGCCTTCCGTGTAGTAAAATGCTTGGTTGGTGTTAAGGTGGGGAGAAGTTAGGAGCGTAGGGGATTCATGACTTATAATTCATAAGTCATGAATGTCAAGCAAAGTAATTGCCATGAACCTGTGAAAATGCAGGAGCTGATGAGAAGTCGTTAAATTCATGATAATTCTCATAAACCTCGGTGGACAGAGTTGATAGTTGAGCTTAATCATTTTGGACCCTCCAGACAATAAGCTGCCAAGACTGCTTTCGTATCATGTCCATCGCTGCGAAGCCTGTGCATGAGTTACGATGCATACAAACACATTTCTCCCTGTCCCTACCAACTCATTCGTTTCTTCATAATGGATTTCCATTTTTATTGCACACTTTCTTTTCTTTATGAATTTTCAATCGAACTTTTCAATTTTTTCTGACAACCTTAACAATGGTCAGTAGCAGGAGACGACGTGTAGGTGTAGTAGCATCAGTAGCACAGCAGACGGTTGGGTGATTTTTTCACCTAGCGAATAACACACGAATATACACGGCTGTGTGCAGCAACTGCAAGCTTATTCTCCGAAGCTTCTCGCTCAATTAGCTCTGATCTTAAGAGTGGAGGGGTGAAGGTGAACACGGATAACTACCCTGCTCAATTACCATTATGCGGTGTTTATGAGATGATTATTCAAAACAATTGTGTTTTATGCCAGGTGTGTGTACCAACAGCACAGCTCCCAGTGTCTCCAGCATCAACAGAATCCTAAGGAACCGAGCTGCAGAAAGAGCAGCAGCTGAATTCGCGAGGGCAGCAGGCTACGCGGGACTGTACCATCCGTACGCGTTCCCGTGGCCCGCAGCAGCCGCGGCGAACTTTTGGTCGCCGCTGGGCCCTTCCGCCCAAGGGACCCCGTCGCACGCCGCCCTCGCCTCCCTCGCCGCAGCCTCCGCCGTCCCTCCGTCGAGTCAGACGACCGATCTCCCGCACGCCAGCAGCCACTCCGCCTCCTCCACCAGACCTTCCTCCTCCGACAACGAAAGTCCCAGCATCAGAAACCACCACAGTCGTAAGTACCTTAAGCATTAATCAATGTTGGCTCACGCTTTCTCCCCAACCGCAATCATTATGACAATTGCTGGCATCAAGAAATTTATTGGGAGAATCGGATAAAAAATCAGTTGTGGTTGTGGAGGAGGTGATAAGGATGTGAAATTAATTTATCCTTTTGTAAGTAGTTCTGTGGAATGTGGAAGGGAGGCAAAAAAGGGTTTAATAAGTTAGAAGAATGGTAAATGACTAAACTAAGCCGAGGATGATTTTTCAGTTGAGTTATTAATGGATTACATGAGAGACTGACATCCGTAGGAGAAACACTTTATTGGTTGTTGATGGTTTCTTATTAATCGCATAATGAAATCTGATTTTTATCTTCGACCACACTCCATGTTCTACCAACAAGCCTTGTGTTTCCTTACATTGGTACATGAGCATAATTAATTTTTTATGCGGACTTGTCTAAGTTTAACTAGCTACACTTCACCATTCGTGTGTGGTGTAAATTTTAATTCAACATGGCATAGATTGGTTTAAGTAGGTATGTGAAGCAATCAATCATGATGGAATTCGAAAAGTTCGTTCCAAATTAGCTCTTGGGTGTTGCTCTGAACTTCCTTTGTTTTCGTTTAGCACAATATCATCGATCGAAGTATTTGTCACGTTTTTTATTCGGACTTTCTTTCCGTCCTTTTATCACACAGAAGGGGGGAGCAGCAAGAAATGCATTCCATCTCCTCACATGTTTACATGCCTGTTCTTTTGACACCTTTCTCTATGGGATGCGAGATTAACTGTCCAACAATCGAGAGTTCATTTTATAGCAAATATTTCATTATTGTTTGAATTTACCTTAAGTAAATGTTGACTTGCACAACCAAATGTTAATTTAATCCGTTGTGATCTAAGATTTTATTTCTTTGCACAATCTTTTCCATTTTGTGAGGAGAGACTGAGAATTAACCTTTTCTATCGGTGGTAAGAAATTTGTCACAATGAAGTGCGATCTCTAAAAGTCACGAATGTGTTTGATTCAAAATGCTTCCATGGTGTGATCAAATAATTTTTTATGCGGATTCATAAGAGAGGTGACAATATTTTTTCTTCCATATAAAATCTAAAGATAGTGTAGGTTTGACGAAGCGGTATTTCAGCCAGTTAATCAAATGTTGTTTTTAATCCAAGAAAACTTAAGTTCATACAGGATTAGAAGGTTCTGGTGGGGCAATTATGGTGCCTACATATTCCTTAAAATTAAATTGTTTTCTATGATTTGTGAATGTTGTTTGTTTGTTTGGCACACAGTTGAACTGGAAAGCAGAAATTCCGAAGACGCGTCGCTAAGCGGAGCGATAAGCGGTACAGACAGTGACGGAGAAGTTCCTAAATTTCGCCGAAACCGAACGACATTTACCCCAGAGCAACTTCAAGAATTGGAGAAAGAGTTCCAGAAGTCTCATTACCCCTGTGTTACCACTCGAGAACGCCTTGCGTCAAAAACAAACTTATCTGAAGCTCGTGTACAGGTAAAGACGCATCCTTACAAGTGAATTGAGCATGCTGAAGGTTTAGACTGGTAGGGTGATAGTTTTTCCCGTTTGGGATCATCGCAACTAGACTGGAATAAAAAGTGAAGAGCCTTTCATATAAACTTTTATTGACTCGAGATTCCTGTGGTAACATTAAAGATCCGACATTGAAAGAGAGGCAACCCTTGACACCTCTCAATATCCAAGTTAATTCTAATAGCGTAGAAGAAGGATTTATTATTTGAATAAGTAACTGGAAAGATGCAATCATTCACTTTGGATTGGCTTGTCTAGATAAACATTTATATCTTTATTAAGCTCGGATGAAGCTGATGGAGAAAAATTGGTATCACGGAGGATTGTGATTTTCATATCTCACTCTTGTCATTTGTAAGCATTATACGTAATGGAGGAGACCATTACTCTCCCTACGAGAGTCCTATCAATTTTCTACCCTTCCTTCAAAGGCAATGAGAACTTCATGGGCTCAAGATTACTCCTTTTTTACAATAAAGGTTAAATCATCTCACGCATCTCACTTGGCTCCTATATACACCGAGAGACTCAATCTAGTAGCTACCTTTCTTGAGACATCGCACTCCCTATCTTTACGCATAGGCCTCTGTGTCTGAAACAAATCTTTAAAGAAGACTTTCCGAGAGTCCCACACGTCACTTCCATCCTTCTTCAACACTTGCAGATCAAATCAGTTTTTAAGGAACTCGCAATCAAGCCGTGTGTATTATATTGAAGTGTTCCGCAGTACTTGGCTCATCATCCACCATCACCAGTATCTCTTCTCTCTCTAGACTTTCAGTCACATGTAATGAAAATTTAAAAATGCACTCTCTCAGACTTAGCAGCCCAAATCTTCTCATCAGTTTACATAGAGTACGTATGAGTGCCTCAAAGGAGCTATTTAGGAAAGAACTAAAGCCTCCTTGTTAAATAAGCAGGAAGCGTTAACAGTTAAGCGATAACTTAGCAAAAGATTTGCGTCTGGGACTTTCCTCAGAAACTTAGCGAGATTAGTAATCATAATTGAAAACTCAAATAAAGATATCTTTGTAAAGGAGCGATTAGAGAAGAAAGAATGCGATTTTTATAGGCAAAGGGTGAATTTTCTTTCTTCAGGTACAATTAGACTGTGTAGTTTAATCAGCATGTTTGAGTGTTTAAGTAAAGATCCCTAATTCCTTTGGTAATGCTCTGCTTTTCCTTCTATGATTGCTCGTTGAGCTGATGGAGTACAGATCGGTTATTTAATGACTTATGAAAGATTGTCGTACAACAAGGCAGGAGTAGGAGTACAACACTATATAGCTACAGCATCTCTATACATATACTATACTAATGTGGTAGGGACGACTCTCTCAGGAGTAATTTGAATTGGTTTGCTTTTCTTATTATGGCTATACTAATGAGGACGAGAGAGAATCAAACGAACCGACGGTGACTCGTTGTACATTATTTAACTTCATCTGCAATAACTTCTGGCACAAGTAATTTAGCTGTAGTCCATAATTGTAGAGTGGAGCTCATATCTCCACACTGTTTTAGTTTGATCTGACACAGAGGAATGTCTCAAGATAAATAGCAATCTCTCTCGCTACTGCTGCAGTCTCAGCCAGTGAGAGATTATATATCTCTTGATAATTACATTTGATTCGAGTGAGATAAATGATTGGGGGATGGTGGTGAGCAGTGTGTGTTCATAAGTTGGCTATGCGAGTGGGACGCAGAAAAAATTAACCCTGTTCAAGCAAAGATAATGATTGTGGTGTGTCACTACCTGACTCATCACTCTATAGTGTCCTCACAGTCTCTTTCGAGTTAATTTGAGACCTCTTTCATAATTCAACTTGACTCTCGTTCAGAGGCAGCAATATATTAAGCCCCCACTTGTTGCTTCTCCTCAGTGGGCTGGTGTGAATTTCCAAGATTAGCTAAAGAGGTTCACTAGCGACGGAAGTTGGAGGAAGTAGAGGGCGACTAGATAAATAAGTCTATGCTAATGAACTGAGATGATATGGGAGACTGGTGGTATGGAGTGTTGAGTTTGGGAAAATATTTGTTTGTCTGCAATTCAGGTTTGGTTTTCCAATAGACGAGCCAAGTGGAGAAGACATCAAAGGATGAATATTCTGAAACCTTTCACCATGCGCTCCTCGACCTCGCCAAGTCCAGATGGCCAAATTTCACCAGCCCCTTCGCCTTCCCCACCGCCTCCCTCCAATCACCACCACCACCACCACCACCATCAGCACATCCGAATTCCGGGTCACCAATCGTCCCGGGACTCCCCTACTTCTGGGCACACCACCACCCCCCACAACCACCACCACCACCACTCGCACCACAACAACAGTCCAAGCAGTCACCCCAGGAACAACCACCACCACACCCACTTCCCCACCCAACTCTCGTCTTCCGGAACAACCACCCCCTCCTCGACGGTCGACCTCAGCTCGGCTCCTCCTCAGGGAAATACTCCATTGCCACTGGTCATGGGTGGTGAGAACAGCGCCTTCAACCCCATCCGCTCCGCAAACTTTCTCCACCACCACCACAACCAGTTCGCCGCCAAACTCAAGTCGACGAATGCGTCGATCGAGCGCCTCCTCAACCCTTCCATCCTCTTCGGAGCGCCTCATCTCAACCGCTCTCATTCTCCCGACCCTTCTATCGCCCACTCCGACTCCTCCGAACTCGTCGACATGAGCGACAGCGAGTCCGAATCCTTCGACCTCAGGCAAACGAAACAACCCATGTCGTCGTCATCTTCCAACGCCAACAACAACCGAAGAGTCCGTCGGCCTTCCTCACCTACCTCACGATCTCCTTCCCCCAATGAAATGAAAGCCAAAGGAAAGAACGAGTCGTTCCATGAGCGAACCGCTTCTTCTTCTCCTCCTCCGGAACGAGTTCATCGAAGAAAAAGTTCAACCTAAACGTCTAATCGTTGTTAATAACTGAAATGGCTGTGTGAGTAAGTATTATTAATGTGTAATTAGGCTAAGCCTCGCATCATGCATTGTATCAAAACTGGAAATAATAAGGTTAAATTCATTAATTAGCGTTCAAATGCTTGCAGAATCCACAAGGGTCTGATTCTTCTTAAGTGTGAGATCTCATTTTTAAACGCTCCTAGGGAAAAGAAGTGGGAGTCATGCAAGGGGCTAGGAAATAGACGAAAATGTTGCGAGTGATTAGAAGGATTAGAACTATTAGAAGTTACGCAATAAGTGACGGAGAAGGGTTGGATAAATTGGGGCAGAGTGAGAATAAATGATTAGGTGGTTTGGTGAGGGTGGCTGTGGTATTTCTCCAGTAGTGAATTGAAGGAGTAGATTGAGGAGGACAGGAGGAAGATGAGATTGTGGTCTGTATAATATCCATCCATCTATTTCTCACCTCGTGTACATTAGGTGTCATTCTTGGGAGAGATGATGTCGAGAAAAAACTCTCGAGGAGGATAATAATGATTATCATGACTGAGCAGACCTACACTTTGTTAGAATTCTTATTTTGTCCATTATTGTTGGTGGGTGTTGTGCATCTCTAATTCTACTTTATTATTGAAGATAGCTCACTTGGAATGTCATTAGTGAAGAGGCAATTGTGTTCCATCGAAGGAATGAACCTTCTGAAATATTCTCTGTCTTGTTGCCCATTGTTTTCACCATCACTTTTAGTTTCGTTCATGCTTCATTTCTGCCCTGAGACGTACAGTGATTGACTTTCAATAGTGAACCACCAAGCCAAATAATCTTTGTTCGATGTTTTAAACTACAACTGCGTTTTTAAAATCTTGTCCGAGGGAAGCGCATTACTTGCTCCATCATTTCCCCATCCCTTTTGTTCCTGTGTGTGTGGATTGCCCAAGAAGTCTCTCTTCATCCCTCAAAGTTTTGAATTACCAACAAAACTTTGAAATGTTCTTTAGGTATCTCGTTACCATGAATGACTGTGAGCAAACATTCATACTAAAAGATTCTTTCATTTCTTGTTTGTTTCTTTCTTCCATTCCGCAATCCAATTTACTTTCCAATTTACACGACTGTGATTGCCTTTACTAAATTACCAGAGTAGAGTTGAGTGTCTTTAAGTCACACACTGTACGACGTGGGTATTGTTTTCCAATTACTGTTGATTATCAATGCTTAGGTGTTTATGACCAAAAGTCAATTGGGCTTAAAGAAGGGTTACACGTTTGTGCCCGGTGGTGCTAACTTTTATGAGTGGTATACGATAATAGGACGAACCCCTTCAATATTCACTTTTGCGACTCTTCCAACTCCTACAAAATCTATACTTGACTACCTGAAGGAATTTTTTGCTTGTTAGCATTCTAGCATGCCAAAATAGTTATAATGCAAGATCAACACACAAGGGCAATAAGTTTTACGTGAAGGGGCAGAGAAAATCACCGAGCAAGAGCGAAACAATAGTAATAATGTTTGATCTGCTGTTTCAACAAATATTTAAACTATTTGTCACTCTTCGTAAGGTCAGCATTTCTTAGCATTGGGTAAAGAGTTTTCGTGCAAAACTTCATAATGTTAACGAGTGGAATGAGTGCAAGCAGGTAAACGATTTTATGGGTCTAGGGAGGTCAAAAGGCCTTCTTAAATTTTTGTGGAAGGAGGAGTACAATGCGATCAACAAAGTTATTATGTTATTGCTTTATGGGGTGAGGAGAGTTTGGATGAAAAAATTAGTTGTTATTCATGTTTTGAACTTTGAAAGCAACTGAGATGAGTTACATACATTTTATGCAGTGCACAATTACCATTTAATTTTAATTACCGAATAAAGTTAGAATGTAAATATAGATATTTTTCGTTAAATAATCAATGTTGTTTTATATGTATGAAATAATTTATTAATTAACAATTAAGATTAACCTACCACAAAGTTTGTATGCAAATCCGTTTGTAATTTCAGTGATATAGTGTGTAATCCTCTAAGATGTAAGAAGAAGATGTTGGATGTCTAAGAAGGTATACACGATTGTAGCCAACAACTAGCCAAATTCGCAGAGATAGCAATGCAATTACAAACTTAGAGATTTTACCAATATTTTACAATTAATTTGCATAGTTAGTTGTGCTAAATGGTAATAATTTTGTATGATTGCGTGTTGTCGAGATCCAAGAATGAAGAATGTTACATCGAAGGAAGAGAAAGTCTCGATTAAAGTAAAGTATAATTGTAAAGGTAAACACAGCCCTGTTGAATTGAAGTTGTAGTACTCGGAAGTAAGTCCAGTAGCTAACATATTGAAATAAAACTCTAGTTGATGAAATACACGTAAAAGCATGTGTCCATATTAATTTATTGCTGCGGCTTACGAGTCATTAAATATTAATTAAAATGGTGAATGTATTTGGGGGAGAGCATAATATTGAGGAGCGTGGAAGGGAGGTTAACTAGCCAAGCAGTCTGCCTGTGTGAAAGATAAACAAAATTAAGTACGAGTTAAGTAGTTGGGTAGACAGGGACTTAAATGCTGGAGAGGTGGGTAGTTCGAGTGAATTAGTGGTGCGAGGGTACTTGGTGGGCAGGAATACATGAGCCGATTGAGCTTCGGTTGACTAATTATAGTTGGACGGGTGGTTGAGTGGCTGGGTGAGAGGATAACATGACAAGGAGTTAATATAAATCAGTTCAATTGTATGTTCAAAAAAGTGATTTAGGATGGTTGCAACTGAATTTTTGAAGGAGAACAAAACTGATCTTGAGGAGTGAGATAGGGTTGGAGATAAATGAAAGGGCCGATGAAAGAATGAAATTTCATAGCTCATAAAAGAGAGGAAGCAGAGGCGTTGAGTGTTATTGCATTATCTTTATTTAAAGACGGAGTGGATGGACGGATGGAGCCCGGAGAGTTAGGCGAGAAAAAACCGAGCTAATCAAAGAGCAGACAATAGAAAGGTGGTTGTCGCGTTGATGAGATTTTCGCGTTGACTTCTTCTAATTAATCACCTTCAACAATTGAAAATTAATCAAAGTGTAACGAGACAGGTAGGAGTAATGAGGGTGTTTATAAAGGGCAATGCACATGCCAAGTCAACTCGGACGGATGGTCGTATACCTCAGCTCCCACTTGTCTTCTTCCCATTCGAGCTCCATTATCCTGATATTATTATCATCATTATTCTCTATTTTTACGCGAAGAAAGGCACAGGGGTAGTCCTGGGACATGTTTGATCAGAGTCCTGCTGAGGAAGTAATGGAGAAGAGATAATAGGGCTAACCTGACTTGCATCACCAACAAAACACCTCAATATTATATCGTGCTCAATCAAACCTCAAATGGAATTCCACACCCTCAGCCCTCTCAACCCCATCAGCCAAGTGATCCAAGCCCCATCATCAGCTCCTTCCTTCTGCTCCCTCCTAATCTCACCACATTTCTGTCAACCGAACCCATCAAACACCTCTTGATTGCATCCAAAACACGAATATGCTGCGATTTACTCGCCTAATTGAAACAATCACATCTCATCCGCACCGTAAAGGTACCCCAGATTCAGACACCACTACTTAATGAACGTACATTCAAGGTGAACCAATTCATCTCTTTTGCAATTGTAACTATTTCTTGTAGCGCCTTTAAAAATCTCACTTCTCTCTGACCGTGATCGCTTGCTCAAGTGGTTTGTAGCTTTGCATTACTCGAGGAAATCACCTGTACTAACTAAATGGCGTTTGAAGGAAGGTTAGAGGCAAATAGGGCCGTGTGTGTATCCACTATGTTTGCAAAATAAATATCATTTATCACGAAATCGAGATGAGAACTGAAACAAAAGATAGAAAACCAGCGATTAGAGAATTAAAATTGTCCACTTTTGATTCACGCAATCAAAAGGATTGTTTTTAATGTCATACTGTGAGTGTTGAGTGTGTGACTGACTCAAAGAAATATTTGAATTCGTTTGACCTCAATCAACCAACCAGCGGTTGTTATTCATACTTATGATTGATTACGAATGGGAGACCAATAATTACCAAAACTAGAGCAATCATCCCTTTTGAAATTATCCCATTCATCATTACACACGTATTGTAAAAAGAGAGTACGTTTGTTTTGCAGAGATTTTCGTACACGTTGATCCAACAGTGATAATTCAGATTGAGAATTGGATTTGAGTATCTTGCGAATAATTTTATGGCAGTGCCGATGACGGACTTCTAATTGGGGATTAGGGAGCACATTCACTTCATTTCATGTTTAGTTAATCTCCCAGAAGCGCAGTGTGTGTGTAAATGAGATCGGTGGTGGTAAGTGTAAAATAAATCCACCTGAGTATGCACCTACCCGTGTGTAGGTAAATATAGAACAAAAAGGTAGAAGCAACTGAAGAAGGGGAAAGAGCAAGTAAAATAAAAAATGAATGACGCCCAAGATCCAGAACTAATTCACCGGCCCAATTTGTCATGGGCAGTTTCATTGGAGTTATCTTCTGATATTGCATTTGACACGGTTACTTTGGAAAGTATTTCTTTCACTGCTACTTCGAGTCCTCTGGGACTCACACCTCTTTTTACTCCTTTGTACGTGAAGGTTAAGGTTCCTCAGCCAAGTTACCCTCACACGAGAACCTCTGCTCTGAAAAAATAGATTTTCAAGTTTTATGATTATGATTGACGGTGCACAAGTATGATTATGATATGAAGTTGCCAATCCAATGATGATCAAGTTCCAACAGCCATTATCATCATGAATCCTCACTTCTTGGGAAGAGAGAATGAATATCACACGATTCCTCAAGAGATCTTTCTAAAGAAACTGTTACTTGAATTCATTGAGACGAAGCCATTTCACTCCGAGTATAAAAAAGGACGAGAGAACTAAAGTGACCATTGACCACCCCAGGTGTGTAATGCCACCGCGGAAAATTTTTGGTTATCACGACTGCAGCAGATTATGAAACCATGGATAATACGACACAACTAATACAACCTCTCAGTATTGGTAAATAATGACGATGGTAATGGCCCGAGAGTAACGCATAATGAGGATGTGAGGAGGCTTGCTTCAACTTCACATCTCCACCTTGCTCGCTCTTTTATCAGTGCTATTCACTTCTTAACCTCAAAATAAATTAATTTATTCCTTCCTGCAAATAACTTCTCCCGTAGGCAATTAACGCTATCGGTTTTGCCTGGGACTTCCGTCCCTGACTTTTAATCAGACGCTAGGATTATTATTCATTAAGATAATTTCAACTTGGATTTAAATAATTAAAATGCAGCCTTCCTGCACAACAAGATTAGCAAAAAAGACTAACTTAGTTTTGTCACTTTTGATTGTCACTTTTCTATGAATTAAGTTAAGAGAGAAATTCGTCCAAGGGATCCGCTACGCAATAAATTTTAACTCAAGAAATTTCAATGCTTCATTTGCCATATTCAAGAATTTGCAATTGAAAAACGGCCAAGTGAGCATAAGAACTTCTGCCCATTGCGAATTATAATATGACTCTCTGCAATGAAACAGAAAAGCAGTTTTGCTTACATTGATTATTACCAAGAGTATATCGGGCGAACGTTGGGTAGCAAATTTACTATTTGTAAATTAATACACAACTCATTTGAAACCTAACAAGCTTGTCAGATCAGATCATATTTCAGTTGATTTGTTGGTGCATAATTCTATTCGGTCGGGCATAAGGAGAATCTTTGGTACAAAGCGTAGTTGCGCGTCATTTACACAGCACCTGTTATCCTTTCTCAATGAAAGTGCTGCTTGTCTTGCTTGTAGAGAGAAATGGTGTAGTGTGTGATTTGATAGTGTACATGTCATCTCGTTCCCACGTACGGGTTTAATAATTATCTTTGAAATGGAATGGAAGACATAAAAAAAAGACTAAATGAAAGCTAGAGATGAGCAAGTGTAGTGAACACTGTTTGTTTGACAATGACACTTGAGTAATTGGATGAGTGTTTTTTTCACCGACTATTCGAACAAATTTCATTTCTCCAACCATTACTCTTTTTGGCACTGTGGTTTCATGGGTGTTCAAATTTCCTTGAAGTAATTTTTCTCTTTTGTACGGTGAGGGTGGTAAGAATAAAAAATGTGATTCATGCATCATCAGTCTCATGGATAATTGAAATATATCCAACTTTGCGCATTTTTCCGAGGAGTAATCTTAACGAGAAGGAGTAACAGTTCATCACTAGGCGTAGAGGAAAGAGAGTGTCTAGTTATCAGTCTCTAATGATGGTGCATTGCATTTACAATAAAATGCAGAAGAGATGATTTGCCAATGGAGATGCAGATGAGTGTGGACAAGGAAGTTTCAAGTTTGACTGCATTTCAACGTATCCAAGTAAATCATGGATTGATTGTTACTCTTTGCTCAGGTCATAACAATTCATAATCAAAGTTATAAAGTCCGGACTGCTGAGCCTGTCAATCAGAACGAGTAAAAAGGTCATTTGAGTCTCTTTGAATGACGGAAAAACGCAACTCATCTTCTTATTCACGGCTCTACGCTCATCTACGGGATTAAGAATATTTCAAGTTCGTGATTCGAAGGATTTCAATTGTCATCCTGTTTTGGAAAATCGATTCTATCTTGTGGAGATAAAATCGTATTAATTTGCTACTCACTACTCATTTCGTGTTCGTGCCACTTGTTATCTGACTCTCAGATATTGTTTGCACACATCATGCTGCATTGAACATGAGATTACTAATTAACACACAACAGCTACTGGTCAGTTGAATTTAAGTGAAAAACTGACTGTTGAGGTAGAGTGTTATTAAAAGAGGAGTCAATTGTAGCTGCTGTAATTTATTTTGTCTACCACGGGGGCCATAATGATATGATTATTGCCGAGAGAGCAGAGAGAAGCGTCTGGAACGTTGATTTAGAGTTGATGATCGGGTGGAGAAGTGAATGGAAGTAAATGGTTGTTCGTTGCTTGTACTCTCTCGAAGACTCGACGAATTAGCATAGGATAAATTGGAAGTGACTTGATTTAAAAGGAAATGAGACGGAGAGTAATTGTATTTGAGAAAAACAATCGGAGGTAACTGAATAGGATGAGCATGGTCCGATTGGATTTTATCTCATTAATATGTGGTCCACAGATGACGATTGATCCTTAATGAATAACAGGCTTAGTAGCATACATTTACGCGTAATAACTCAGGTTCCTGTCAGTCTGCACGCGAACATTTTGAGTCTTGTCTCACCAAAAAAGTATTCTGAGCTCCCCCCTTCATTACTGTGCTCAGTGTACCTTATTTCTCCACTGTATTGCTCGCAATTGCAGCATCTCCTCTCTAACTATCCATCGAAGAACTGACTGGACCAGGCAGTCAACGAGCAGCGAGAAGCTTACCACAGAATTATTATAACTCCTCAGTGTTGGCAATTAGACGCCGTGCATTTTCTCACTGATTCCTAAACAACTGCATTTACCCCGTCTCCAAGACCTGTCTCGTCTCACAATTACAATGACTCTTGGATCCACGCCAATCATCAAAAACCGACTCCACAATGAAAGACCTAAGATTGACACTTATTGCACAATTCGGCCCATCCATCCCTTATTTTTAAAAATCTCTCCCCAACCCATCACCTCATCTATCAATCCACGGCTACACAGACTCTACGTTTATCCAGATTATCGACTGCAGAACATTTATTCCTTCCAGTCCAGACATCGGCAGTAATGTCCAGTGGACACACAATAATACCTTCGTACTCTGCTCCTGTAGACTGCCCTGATGATGCTCCATCTCAAGATAATGAAGTTTGCGATGTAGGTATTTCTAATGAGGATGATGCCAGGCACGTTGCCTCGTGTTCGAAAATCATGGAGGAGTGAACGATTCTTTTTTATTGATATCACCAGGACAGGTAGAATTAGAGAGTCAGTAGCAGTGGAAAGGAGGATGGAGTAAGTTTGTCAGGAGACTATTTAGATCTCATTTCCTCCGAGCATCTTAGACAGTGATGTGCTCGACTCCCTGTGAAGATCCAACGTTAAGTTGTGCGACGCAAGGATGATAATCCAAAACTGGCTACAAAGACGCACGTCAATCAATTACATTCCAATTGCATTGTTAATTTCCTCAAAAATTATCCAGACTACTTCAAGGCAGCTTCACTATCATCACCCAGCTAAGCTTACTCCATTGTGGAGGAGACAAAAGGTGGATCGCACAATAAAGCAAGCAGTCTCACAAAAATCTCCACTCAGTTCTGATGAGCATAGTAACTTGTGTAACATATATTATTTTATGTCATTGATTATAATATTATACTCTTTCTCCTTTCACCTCACGCAGCGAACAGGTAGTCTTACGAAGGAAGCGTAGGTTCGTCTACATTCGTGTTATTATTGAACTCCCCTTGAATGACACCCCCATCGACTACTCTGCGTATGACGAACCTTCGTCTTGTGAGAGTCAAGTTTGTGTGTGTGTGATGCGACGAGAGTTTGAGATTTATTCCCGGAGTTAAAGAAAGGTGAGATTATGTTAAATCATTTAATGTTCCTAGAAGAGTGTGTCATTTTAGACGCCGTAATATTAGAAAACATAATATATGTTAATAAACAAATTACAAATTTAAAAGTAAATATAATAATTAGCCATATTTATATGCATTATCGTAATGTATTTGTAATAAAATATGCTGCAAACATTACAAAAAGCTGTATTAATGATGAATATTTTCCCCAAGCTACTTCTGTTCCATTCTTTAAAATTTTGTACTTTATTGCTTGTGTCTATGATTGTGACTGCTTGTGAGTTTGTTGGATGAAAGCAAGAAATGGATTTAAATTCGTAACTTTTTTTAATGTCGGCAAATATGATTTTGCATCTTGAGCTAGGTGCAAATTAGCAACATTTATTGGGCTACAGTTGGTAGTGAAAGTGTTGAATAAAAACCAATAATCTAGTTGCAAAAAACAACCCACCAAGGTTGAAACTGCGCTCAATTACTAGTGGGAATAGTTAGACTCATTAGCGTGTTTGCTCACCATTGCGTAATCAGCTCGATCCTAGCAACTTGGATAAAACTGAGCCAACAAACCGGTAGCTTTTCTAATTGTGAATCGCACACTGCATATTATTCTCTTATCGTTTACATTTCTCTTTCTTGCTCAGCTTACCATTTCATCCATACATTATTATTTTCATTCCACACAAACTGCAATGTGCAGTTTCACTCGTGTTATTAAATGCTACAAGTTATGCATTGCAAGTCTTACAGTGTACTGGAACGGATTGAAGATAAGACTAAGAATTTAGAAATGCCCAGTTCACAAATTACTAAGTGTGAGCTTAAGAGCGTTTAACGTGCAATGATGCATTGTACAACTCTTTGCTCGTACCCTTGAAATCATGCGGTCGGGACATCTAACAACGAAAAGTACGACTAGTTCGGGGAGTGACTTCCTCCGACGTGTTTAGTACCCTCGCAGTAAGGAAGGTTTCTCCGGTGCTTGAGTTGGACTTTTGTACCCACCAAGAGGAACTACAATAATGCTTTTTAACTAATATCAATGAAAAAGCAAATTTTGAGGTAAAAAATCCGTCCACAAAACCCCTTAACTAACCTACGTGCATTTCTTCCCATGAAATAAGTCACTAATTAAACAAGTGAATGTGATATCCATACAGATCTAAAATATGGTTCACACTTCAACTGCGTTGGACACTTTCTACTTTTAGAGATGATAATTGTGGCTGTAAAGAGAAAGGAAAGTTTCATAAAACGGTGTGTGTGTGTGCTTCATCACTTTCCTTGAAGTAATTGAAGTCCAAACATCACATACAAAATAGCACAGTTCCAAAGTCAATACGAGAAATGGGGATACTCGTGACTGGTTCAGAATGAGAAAACGCTTAAGACTAATAAAGAGAGTGTACCGAGCAATAAGACAGAATTCACGGAGCATATAGCCAACCTTACATCCATCCCTGTCACCTCCTTATGTAACTTCGAGCTTGGTCTTCCAAAACTGCTGATTGTAGAGCTTTCTAATTTTAAGCAGTTAGAGAAGTAGAAGTTAAAACAGCACTAGAGAAAGTGAGAGCAATGAGGATTGCACGAGTCCAATGGAGAAGTGAGAAAGAAAGTTGGAAAGAAAATCTAATTACAAGAAGCTGAGGTTAATTACGAGTGGCGACTGGAGTGTCAGCAAACGTGGGTGAAACAGAGCACACATATACACACTATGATTGAGAACTTCGTTCGCCTACTTAATGTTTGCTTTGGTGGAATGGCTTTCACATCATTTGCTTGGGTGTGTGTACTGTGTAGCCAGTGTATTATAATACAGGTACGAGTGTTAAGTTGAGATCTCGTAATTGAAGAGTAGTTTAATTAGGCCTCTCGTGAGGAAGTCCAGGAGAAGAAGGGTGAAATAGCTTTTGAGATGTTGTGTGTCAACCACTTTGAGACGGTGGACTACCCCCATTATTATTGACAGAGAAAGATTGTGAAATTGCAGTGGAGGGGAATAAGAGAGAGAGTATAGGGAAGTGAGAGTTAATTTAAGAAAGGTGAGACTGCTACTCCAACCATCATCACCACACGTAATAAATTGTTTTCCTAACGGTGTGTCTTGCACAACATTATATCACACATTGTAGGATTATCTTCAATCATTCATAGCGAGGAGAGGCTTTTACTAAGGAAGAAATTTTTTGAGGGAGGAAGTATTGTCTCGGTGTGTAGCAAGGTGGATGATGAATACGCTGGTAGTGTGTTTTACTGCGTTGAAAGGACGTCTTCTTGTGAGTTCCAAACTGCACTTCCGCACACATTGAAAGTCTCACCTGAGGGAGAAAGCACTCTACACATTGTCATAATTATATGGACGGGATATGTACCATTATTCGGGTTCATTTGGCCCCGTACCAACTGGCGATTTCTTCTCCTTTCTCAACCCTTTCTTTTTTATGGAATTAGTAATCCGTCAACGTCTACTGGGTCTCTGGGTGTACATAGGTACATACAGATATACGGATATATACGAGTGTGGATACGCGTGTTCCTGGAACACCTCAATAATCCGAGGGCTCACTTTCTTCCCGCACACAACAATAATAATCATAACACTTTCTCCGTACTTATGTCCTCGCCTCTCTACTCTCTCTTACAAAGTTTCTCAGGAGAGTTCCTTTGACTATTTGTAGCCGTCTTCTTTTAACACTCTCTAAATCACTCTAGGCTATTACTGTGTATAAAAAATTTACCTTTGTCTTACTTTTTCTGGATTCATTGTGCAGTCTATATGGCACACACACACACAATTGTCCCGAACAACTAACAAGGTTGTATTTGCGCACCATGCTACGTGCGAGGGAATGAATCTTCATGTACATTCACGGAACAATAACGATGATATGGGTTTGTAAGTTAAAGTTGGTAGTTGGTAGTTTGGTTAAAGTCCGTGGTGAAGGTGAGTGGAAGGAGTTGGTGTGGGAGATGGTGATGAGGAGGAGAGAGTAAGGGTGGATTTATGTGGAGCAGAGAAAGATCAATTATCGTGTGGATAAATTAAATAGCTTGTGAAAACATTGAGGAGTTGAATAGATTGTCGTGAAAGAAGCCAAAGGAGGAGTTGTAGCTAAGCATTGAGCCAAATGGTGGGACTAATTCATACCGGAAAGGAATTGTACGAAATAACAAAAGGTGTGTGTTCGGAGAGAAGGCATTGATAGGATCTATTGAAAGATAGAAAGTGGAGGGTTGAAAGACTAGACGTTTTGTAGTTGCTTAAGTGCTGTAGTTCGGAGAATCGTCTTAAATGTAATTGAAACCTAGAGGGGCGAATGTGAAACCCGGTGAGAGGCTCTCCTACTGCTATTTGTGGAATATGAAAGCACATTATTGTATTGAATTGAATCTGTGGCTCAAAGCTGGACAGAAATGGCACCTTCGAGATATGCAAACAATGAGAGAAGTGTAGTTCGGAGGATCCTGGTGGTGTGTGTGTTGGAGGTTGCTGAAAGAAGTTCGTCTAGAGGTGCTGGCTGGGTGTGCACTTAGCCTTTAACTCATTTACAGAGATGGAATAGTGTAAACGAGAATGAAAGCACAATCGGAAATGTTTGTTGGCATAAATCACTGTCATTTCAATAATGGTATGGCCCCATGCTGTTGACCTAAGGGGTTAAGAGAGATAAGACTTGTACAAAGTGTAAAGCTTCCCTGGTGTCATAAGATTATTCCTACTGATTTGTACAATGATACAACCTTCCTTCTTCATTTCACTCCTCTACTGCGCCCATTTACACACCACGAAAAATTACACAGCCCCGAATTCAGTCTCAATTCGCAAAGTATAACTAATGGAAAAGTGCTGGGCAGAATGGAAATAGTAACATTGATTCATACATCATATTTCCGCTTCCAATTCACCACACTAGTAGATGGCTGAGTGACATGAATCACTTAAACTTCTGTTTGCTTACTTGCTTACTCGTGCAGTGGGACACATACGAGCTTTCTCTTTCCCCTGAAGGTTAGATCCTTCTGATATGTTCGCACACACACACACCTTCCAACTTCCACTCAACCTTTTGTTAGTGTGTACGAGTTGTTGCTGGACTGCCGCTACTGTTCCCGGATGAGGAGGAATTATCAAAAGTTAATTGTATTGTTTGTACACAGCTAAAGCCAAAGAAAAGGTATTGTCTTCAGATGAATGTTAATAAAATTCGAAGAATGGATTTGGACGGAAGAGAAGTTTGAGGAAGTCTGGACCTGAGACGACGAAGAAAGTCTATAATTCATAAGATAAAGTTCCTTTACAGAATAGACAATGCAATGGCTAAATAATTAATGTTAACTGTCATCATTCATGATCATCCCTGTGCACCAGGATATTTATAGCACGCACCCCTTTCAACCTCCGAAGAAGATATTACTACTTAAGGCACAGTTAAGCGGAGCTCAAAGAAAACTAACTCTTGAGTTCAATCCATCCTACACCTCTTCCTGTGCGCCTATTTCATCTTTATTCTTTGCACTTATATTCAAGTTTACAATTATCATCTTATGCACAAAATTCGAAAATGTTGATGCATTCAGTATAAAGCATGGTTCTAAAAATCGAGTTTAATATCAAGAGAAATTTGTCTTGTAGTACATTTATCAATATACGCTTAACAAATTTTGCAGCGTGCTCACTATTAGCAGAAGTGGTGTCGACATAATTATGGGGTGAAACTTCTCTATGGGAAAGTCCTATCCGTACGCTGAACCACTAACAAATTTTCAAAACGGTTTTCGCAAACGTGCAAGTTCTCAGGGCGAACAAGATGCGAGACAAGTTGGTCGAGGATATGTCAACAGTAGTTAGCAGGTTATCGGTCTTAAACAGTAGCTACGATTTTTGGAATCGAAGTGGATGGGATTTCACAACACCGATCAAACCTTGGGGGGTGTGGTTTCGCCTCTTTATTAAATTCATTTACAACGCTTTAGTTCCATACTCTTGGCATCAGCTATTCTCCTATTATGGGAATGGTGTAAATCTTTTTGTTTCCATTACTATTTGTTTATCAAACATGAAAAAAGGAAAATAGAAAGCTCAGATATTCTGTGGAATGAGATGCAAATAAGGTTTTCAGACTGGAAATGGACAATAAATTACCTTTTTCATCTTTGTTTCCCTACTTTGTCTTTTCTGTGCTGGTGAATTTGTTTGAAAATGTACAGAATAGAAAAGTAAATCTGTGTGTACATTGTGTTTTTACAGCGAGAAGTAGAGAGAAAATGTCATTCAGACATTTCAGATCCCATTTTTCTCTGTACTTGTTCATCGTGTTCTTTCCATTTCGTCGTAGCTTTGAATATAAATCTCCTTTTGTAATTCTCGTGTATATTGCTTATCTATTTTTGTTTCTCACAGTAAGTACGGCGTACTGTCATATTTTCTTGGGTGGTTCATTTAGCAGCTGAAATTGCATATTACGTTCTAAATAAATGCATCGCGAATATTCTTTGTCTTATTTGTTTCGCCTTGACGGGGCTTTTTAACAAGCTGCGTGTGTAACAGGAAAGTAAATGGAAGCACATGTCGCATGAAAGCAAAGTGGCAAGATGATAAATATGGGAACAGAACGAAATTTCTATATTTTATTCAACTTTACAACCGAGTAATTTTTATACCAGAAGTCTTCAAGGAATATGTTTGATTCCTGCGTTCAATTTAGTGAATAATATTAGAACAGCCCTGTTCGTTAAATCAGTCATCCTAACTTAATTAAAGAATAAATTGAGAATGTTATTATATAATTGATGATTTTTGATTAGCAGATGATGTTAATTACAGCCTTTGCTGCAAGACTAGTTCCGTCGCTTGTTTTCAAAGATTTTATGCATGTTAAGCAACGTCTGTCGGGTTCTTTGTGGATAAAGATTCGGGAAAAACGTGACTAGAGTCGGGAATAAAAAAGCTGTTAAGTAGAATGCAGAATTATGCACGTGAGGCTACGTCATGTCCAGCTTTTGAGGTGCATAACAGCTTCAATGAGATTCTACAGCTATTGCATTTGGTAACAGAACAATGCTCGTTAATTATACTGATGTGTCGGAGCAGATAAATTGGTGCAGAAAGCTGCGAATTAAATGTATCACACCAATTATGATTCTGCACGGCAGACAATATGCACAAATGCACATTTGCAGAAAGTAGCAGACTCGTCAAAGCATCTGCTTCGTATATTCGCTCTCGCTGCAATAAAGTCTACGTTGTCTATAATTGCTTGCATTTTTGGTATTAAAAATGCCATCATTACGTCATAATTGTCTGGTTTTAAGGAACATTACGCAATCGCCATATCACAAAAGTAGTGAATTACTTACAATATCTCAAATAACCTGCAATTAGTGAATTCATAATGCTAGTAATTATTGTAACGCTACAATTTGTCATTCTTCTGGCTTTCTGAATTTCCGACGTCGTAAACAATTAGCCCGGCTGTAAGCTAAATGAAAGAGAGGATCAGACTCAAGAAGTAAAAAACCAGAATATCAATAAAAATCAATATTAATTTAGTTTGGACCTGGGGAACGAATATAATATCTGTTTGAATTTGTGCTGATGGCGCACGAACAATGAAAGTGCAAATGCCGTTTAACCTCCATGTGTCTCCATTTAAACGGTATTGACTGAGTGATGACATGAAGTTGCATGCACGGCGAGGAAAGAAAGTTTGATGTGGACAAGGAGCGTAAGTGTGTTAAGGCTGGCAACAGGAAATCAGAGGGGACGGGAAATTAAGCAAATCTGTAAGGGGATATTTGACAAGGATGGTTGATTTAATTTGGAATGGTCATAGTTTGTACGGGGCAAATAGAGTTGCATGACAAGTCGACATTAGGGATTGAAAAAGACAATTATGAATGAGGAAGAGAGAGTTGGTTTGAGTAGTTTAGGATGCCACAGAGGAAACTTGAAACTTTGTTAAAGTTAACCAACCGAAAAAGTATCGGAAGCAAGTAAGTTTCCTAAAGAAGAGAGAAAGACGGGAGAATAGAAAGAAATGCACGGCTCAGTCGCTCGCTCAACTCTCCCTGAGTGACTAAGGGTTCGGAGGTGCACTCTCATGTTCCAAATGAAGACTGTGGAAGAACTCTGGGTGAACACAAAGAAAAATGAAAGAAGTACCTTTCAATTTTAGAAAAAAGTTCCAAGTCTACCCGTCCACAAAAGCTATAATAACAAGTTATTCAATGTATTTAGGAAATAACTTGGACTCCCTATTGTTTTACAACGGAGGAAAGTTGTTGAAAAGTTGTTAAAAAGGGGAAGGAGGCTGGAGAGAAAGCACATTACAACTGACTCGGAAAGAAGTTACAAATATATATAATGCATGAAGTAAGCAGAGAGAGAGGTAGTAGGCCACACTGCAGTTAGACGAAAATGAGAGAGAAAAGTTTTCAAAAAATGTATCATTTGTAAAGAGGAACTGGGTGGGATTTTGAGAACGTTCTTCTCTCGAGCATCCTTCGTGTTCCAATCCTATCTGTCCGCAATGGTCTTCCCATTACCTTACTCTATTACCTGAGCTCATTCCGCAGAGTGAAAGTAGAACCTATCAATTATGGGTCGGACGGGAAACTCGGAAGAGATGCGACTTCAACTGGGTAGCAGCAATGATCCAGATAGTCATTCCCTTAATGGGTGTAATAATAAATATCAGGGTCACAAGTGGAGCCCCCAGAAATACGGATTTAATAGAAATGAAAGACAAGGGGGAGTAAGATGAAACAGAAAAACGCGAACCACGCCTTTGCATTTTCTCTTAGTGAATTAGTATCCCGTGAAACGTCTCGGACATACCACTGCCGCCTTATGCATCAGCCGTAATATTTCCTCCCTTCCACCTGCTTTCATTATGGGACTCTCAATTACACTTACACTGCCCTCTCATCTCTCCGCTTGAGTAATAAAGCCATTACAACTACTTCACTCCCTCCATCCCAACATCCCCCACTCCACTGACCTTTGAACTTTACGACAAGCACCTTCTGGAATCCTGAGAATGAGAAGTACACAAATAATTACACACAACCTACATCTCCTCCGCACAGAATTAATCTTCACCTTCTTTTGAACCTGACTTGTAACTCCACATTGCTTCCTTACTTTCTCCCCCCAATGCAAATAACACACGATTTGAAATACACCTACAGCTCTAAAAGGTATGTAGCCCCACTCGCACTTAATATACACGCAGAAGATCCGTTGTTGTAGCAATGCACCCACTTAAAAGGACACAAGAATGAAAGCGTGGCCGAACAATGAAAAGCACAAATTTTGAGATTTTGCAGGGCCAGCACAAAATATCTTAAGAGATAGAATCTCAGTTGAGATTTTAAGTGAGATTGTCTTTGTTCCGATTTGTGACAAAACAGCTCAGCACTACGCATACAGTTTTACTTCTCGATACGCTGTGATTGTAAATGAAACCTGAGTGACTATATGCATATAGGAAGATTACTGATTTTTTGTTCTAATGAGCTTTGTGCAAAATTGTGAGTGTCACGGAGAGAAAGCGTGTGGAATGAGAGGAGAGAGTCGTAATAATAATGTCGTGTGTGGAGGATAAAATATACGAAGCCATTTGGGTCTAAACCTGCAGTTAAAGTTAAATGGTAGGAAGAAGGTGAAGGGAGATGATGTGGCGTTGAGTATAAAAAGACACACAAGTCAGTTCGTGTGTACACATCATACTGTGTAATGGATTTGTTCAGTGGAAATGGTAGTCTTTGTGCAAGAAGCGGTGTATGAAGAGGAGAGAGAATGGTCGGTGAAAGAACCGTTGGCACAGAGACATATCAGACTCGTGAGTACTTGTATTCTGAATGTGTTATTTTCTCCCTCTTTTTTGAATATTTCATTCATAGCCAGAGGAAATCTTGAAGAAACAATGGAACTTTGAGAGCCGACTGAATCTCTTCAAAACCTCTCTCTCTCTCTCTCATCTTCCTTCATATATCGTGTAGCCTACTTGTGCACTTTCACTTTCCTCCAACTGCTGCAAACTACTGCTTCGCACATCACCAAATTTACTATTCATACATAATATATTTCAGTCAGTCATTATAATGCTCATAGCTCGTGTGCTCTCTCTACTTACTACTCTCTAGTCGACACACAGACTCTTCTGTTAAAAGCAGAGCATACGTTGACTTGTCACTCTCCGAATCTTGGTGGTACGATCATCATCCATCAGTACAATGCTTCTTCGGGCTATGAGATCTCACAGACCGGAATACAAATCAGCGGCTTGCTTCTACACAAACTCTGCATCGAAATATGCACTGTCATCCGGATAAACTTGGGGCTTTTGAATAACTTACCATTTCCAACCTTAGCCTCACTTCCTTGCAGGTCAACAAGGATGCACTTGGATTCAGATTAATTTGGAACAGAAGCTACACTCGGTACACACACACTGGAAATAGTTGAAATAAAAGTCTTGCAAGCGTTGCACAAAGGGAGTATTGAATATATCCATTCTTATCCATAAACGGGGAAAGTAAATCTTACGCGTGAATATATCATTGAACGAGACGTGAAGAGATGTAGAATATGAAACCATATGACACATTATTGCGTTATAAGATGTCAAGACACGCCATCGAGGCGGGACCATAACATATATGGTACATCAATTTATTGAAGTTTACTTGTACTCGCACGACTACTCAGGGAGAAATGCGGAGAAAGCGGAGTTATAACAAGCGAGACAAACATGTGCATCATATCTTGAATTGAATGGCTTCAAACCGAGTGAACTGAGACCAAAAGGAAATGAAAAGAGAAGCTTGGGGCATTTCTTTCCATTCAGTTTCAACGTACCTTGCATTTTTCTCTCCTTTGAATTTCTTTATATTAACATTGGGATAGTGCAGTCAGATATTCGGAGGATAAACCCAGTCTGCAGGTTGAGTGTCGTAATTTGGAGTATAAAGTTAGTAAGACATAACATGTGAGAGTACTTGTTCATTTATGTACGGGAAAGTTTATGCGTTGTAGCGTGGAATGTAAGATTGTAACAAGGGTGTGTGTGTGTGTGTGTGTTGCTGTGTATGTTTTTGTGTGTGTGTGAAGAGCGTATCATTTTATGAGGTGCAAATACAAGTGCAACGAGTAGTATAAAGTAAAATGATGGAGATGATGATGGATTAGTTTTATGGTGAAAGTTGGTGTGTTTCTTTTATCAAATCAGACTCTGGTGGTTTCCTGTGATGTGCATGGGTGAGTGTGTGGTGGTCCCTCATTGTTTTAGTTTCTTAATTAGAACATTGCTGAGGTAGGACCTGAAGGGAGTGTAACATCCTGAAGGAAGAAATATTTTATTTATAAACAACTTTCTGAGTATTTTTATTACTCGTTATTCAGTTGGGAGAGGTGGAACGGCGGCTCAGACACACAGACTACACAGACTCACCTGGCTGCTTCAGAGTAAAAGAAAGGCAATGGTACTTTCACCATCCCAAGAATGCTGGATGAATGCAGATAGAATGTTATGCGACCAGGTTGTTTGGTTTGGTTAAGAAAGTCCCGAGAGAGGCAAGACACGAGAGTAGGTATGTATGTGTGCGCGTATAATGTAATGCAAGAAGTCAACTTGAACCCGAGAAAAAGAGGAGAGAAAGCAGACAAGGAAATACTGTTTCTTTTTTCTTTTTACTTCGACTTCTTATTCTTTCAGACGGTAATGTCCCCGAGGAAATGGAAAGATGCAGTGGTAAGGACGAGCAACAAAGTCAATCGACACAACGGATGGGTTCTCTCTCACCGACGACTGTATTAGGTAAACTAGATCTATAGGCATACGCACACACGTCTTATTCTCACACAGAAATGTATGTGATGTCTCTCACGATTGCTCCTCTTCACCAATAGAATATTATGCAATGGTGAATGTCTCTTTACATCGACGGAGCCTAAGTGACAGTTGTTGTGTGCATGTGTGTATTTGTTTACTCTGACTTGTTTGCATTCCCTAAGACTTTAGTTCACAACGCGGATCTAGCAAAAGCAAAGTATGTACAAACGGACCTGCACTTTGAAATATGTGGCGAATCATATTGAATGAAAAGTATTATTGGACTCTAGGGGAATATCAGCACACGCTAGTTCCTACCTCTAATAAGGATATGCAGGCTAACCAGCTACAGTAGCTGTAAAGGAGGCTATAGTGAGTATTTTTCACACAGTTTGGAACTTCTGTGTTAAATATCGAAATTTCGGTGAGTTCGAAATTCGAATTAGAAAATTGTGGTTCAATTATTGATTTTAAATTGAGTTTGAGTTGGCAATCGCGTATTTAAGCTCGAGAAGCATTTGGTGGATTTTATTTGCAGTAGATAAGGTTAGAGGTATAGGAATTCACCTAACAATGAACCTGACATTACGCGTTACAAGCTCCAGGAAAATGATTCAGCTTTAAGCAGCAGTCACCTAGTGTACAATGAGTGTGTTTTAGAAGTAAAAAGCAACAGTCAATATCAGATGAATTTGGTTCATGATTATTTGATACTGTTTCCTCTGTCTTGCTTTCTCCGCATCATTCTGGAGGTTCCTTCCAGCCTTTAATTTTTGTTGACTGCAGCAGTTCTCTTAAAGTAAACAGAGGAGAATTGTTACGAGTTGACTGCCTTCAAGCTTCTTGTGGGTTTGAAACCAATGGGGATTTTACGTGGGAGTGATGGAGATGCTTGTGGCAATATCCCTGAATCCAGTATTTCAGTAATTCAGGAAACTTGAATTTGGGATTTTCTGTCATCTCTGCACTGGTCCCTGAACCTAAACTTATATTATGAATATTGGAAATTTTGAACGCCAGTTAGCTTCACATTTGACATAAAAAGAGTGACTTAAAGTCTGCGAATGCGTGGTAATAATTTCTGTAGTCGAATGTCCGTATCCGATTCGATGTTTGTCATTAAAAGTGGCCATGTACTTTAGTGGAGTGACAGGAGGGAGAAGAGTAACTTAACCTCAGAGAGTTAAGCTTGTGCATAAACAGCAAACGAGTAACATGAAAACTTTCTTTAAAATGAGACTTCCTTCTGCTTAAGATAAAGTGTGACAGTTGGAAAGTTACACTGCCCATGGGGCACACGTCACATAGAATAAACCTTCGAGTATTAGTCCCGTTGCTTAAGAAAAAACTTTTAGAAATCGCCTAGAGAGCTACTACACAAATGCCTAGAAGAATTGAACTCTGGCTTCTTAAAATAACTGACTGTGTGAATGCTGAGTTTTTAAAATGTTTTTCTTTCTTCTCGAGCAGACATTATGCTAACTCTTAAATTGAGTAAATAACTTGAAGAAACTTTTTCTCTTCCACTCTGGTTTGTTTAGGCCATAACAATTTTCTCCGTCTAGGCAACACCTACTCAATGGCTCGTTTCGAAACTACTTTTACAAGTACTTTTCTCCGTAATGTGCCACCACATACTTTCCCAACTTTGAATTTTCTACTGAATCGTTAATCTTCTGCAATTCACTTGTGGAAATTCTAATATCAGCACACACTTTTCCATATTGATGGGCTGTCGCCCAATGAAAATTTACATTTCAAAATGAGTTCCGTAAGCAAAGATTGAGAATTATCCCCTTCCAATGTTTGAGTAGAGTTTGAAGTAATTTGGATTCATAACAACGAACGTACCTGCACTCCCGTTCAACATTAAATGGTAATGCATTGGATTTGAAAGTATACGCATTGTTCTAGATTCCCGTGGATTATCAGGATATAAATAGAATCCTTGTGAGGATCACATGGGACCTGAGATATTCCCTTTCGCAGTTTTGCCGTGTCAGAGAAATAATTGAAGGCATGAGGGTGAAGTGTAAGTGGAATTACAGTGAGTTTAGAATGAACGATAGCACACCGATGAAACGTCTTTGTCTCACGTTCGAACAGTTCGAAGGAAGGAAGGGTATGAACTGACAGGGAAAGGCATCTGGGAATGTAGGGAAAGAATTCTTCACGTTGAGCACTGATCACAACTTTTCTGGTAGTTTGATTCTCAAAAGATTCAGAATAAAAGTCAAGAATAGGTATAAGCACTAATCTACTTCTTCACGTATTGATCTACGGTCAAGTCATGAGGAGAAGTTCTCACTTTAAAGGTAGTTCTTTCACGAAGGTCCGTCGGTCTCAAGAATTTTTCCAAGAAATTGAATCAGGGGCATTGGGGAATTATACAGTCGCCAGTGGTTCTTCCTTCTTTCGCAAGAAATGTGTGTGAGCACTCTAATGAATTTTTGTGACTGAAATCTTCAAGCAGTTATATCATGAAGAAAGTGTCTGCCGCATTGTAAATTGAGTTTCAGACTACAACAGCATCCATCCTTATGGAAGGAGAGGAGTTTCCCTCAATCAGTTTCATTTCTTGTGGTGCACAAGCCAACGCTGTGTGGAAAGATGAAGAAGGGCGAAAGATAAAGGAAAACATAAATATATGGCCGTCCAGTCAAGATTATTGTTTGAAAAGGCGTCAAGAAATATGGAAAGGATAAATAGGTTCAACCGAGGAGACACTTTTTATCATCTTTCATCCACAAGTTTCTCAACTTGTCTTTTTCCATTGCTCCCTTTTATTTTACTTTGTCTCACTTCCGTCTCTTGAATTCCATTCACGTCGGCTTCTCGGACATTTCTCTTTTTAGTTCCTTAGGATCAGTAAATTTCAAATTGCGTTTGGACGCTATAAATCTTGCGGAATTTTATTGATTTGCAGGATTCTTATGGTTCGCAGGTTTTGTCTATCTTAATCTCATAAGCATGAAGATTTGTTGGTATTTATTAGGGCGGCATAATTTATTATCCAGTATATGCAGTCCCATTGAAATGTAACTGCTATCGGTGAATGTGGTCAATTACACTATTTTCCCTGTCGCTTTTGAGGAACATGATACAAATCTATTTTCCCGTTCCTGATTACCTGTAATGCACGCAAAGTCACAAAGTGTATTAGCAGCGTAACTTGAAAATCAACAGACCACAAACAATACTGTCTCACAATCAGTAACTGCTATAGAGCAGAGACAATCAAAACCGGGTGACAGAACGAGAGAGAAAGCATTGAGCCTTTCGTGGAACTCATGTCATGATCGAAGTAGCAATGAATAAATAAGTTGAAAGCAATGTTTTACAATGGAAAACAACGGTACATAGAGTTGTAATGAAAGAGCAATTGAAAGCCACGTCGTTTCTCCCTAGTCAGCAATAAGGCTGCACATGAAGTATTCATCTTTCTGTGAGCAGCGGTACGTAAGGCACATTTATCGTCGCAGGTTTGCTTGGCTGGACGAAGGGTTGAAGAATGAAAAAGATCACCGTAAGTCTTAACAACAAATACTACGGCTTAAAACTGACAACCCATCTTGATGGATTGTGAAGGTAAACAGGGATGAGTGTTTAAAGGTTATAGGGACGGAGGAAGTGATCCACCTTTCAAGCAGTAGAAGCGGAAGTAAAGAAAATATGGTGTGGGTGTCTGCGTATATATGAGAAGAAGACCGGGTGCCCATTTAAATGCAAATTCCATAAACTGTCTAAGGTTTAGAAATTCGTTTGTCTAGTCTAATCCACTCATCCATGAAAATGGATTGTCTTTGAATCAGCCAGATAGAGATGTGCCATTACACATGATTTGCTTTTAACACATTGTAGAAGGATTCCCCTCAAAAGCTTACACTTGTTTAGGATTCCCACTGACTTTTTCAGCCACACTTTCCCTTTCCTGTGTTTCTCTTCCTCATCTCCTCCTGAATACGAACTACACGGGAGTCCGACAGTATTCCATGTGAACGTGTGTGCGTGTGTGTGGATTTCATTGTCAGCAAAGATCTCCATAACCTCAACAGTTCTCGTACTCGTCAGGGTGGAGATCTAGTTAGTTATCTTTTATTGATGTTTGCCTGAAATCCATTCAGTGAACTATAGTCCCATCTAATGCGTCAATTACATTACAAAGGATCATCGTTTCATTTCCCATTTCGGTTTGTTCAACATAACACATGGATTTAACATTAATTTATACTTTCTGTTTATACCGTACAATTAAGTTTTAAGTGAATTATCATTCTGTTTGTTTGTATTTTGAGAGTATTATTTTGCTTGTAGTTGATTGAACCGTATTTCTGATTAACACATATTCTAATCATGTATATGGAAGAGAATATCAGATTACAGGAGAACGCAGCATGAGTTTGACGACTGAAAATCACCAACTACAAATCTGATTGCAAACTAGCGACCAAACCAGCAGCCCAATCGCAATTGTAGCAAAAATAGATTTAACAAGAAAAAATAATTACATGTTTTCCTAGAATAGTATAATCTTACTTGAAAAGAAATTACAGAAACTGAGGAGAGTGACACTGATTAGCGATATTTATGTTGTAGGATTGTTTGCAAACAACTTATTTGACTTCGACTTGAAAGAAAAGTATCCTGTAAATTGAAAAGTAAACTTAGGAAGTTTATGTTCTGAGAAAAGCTTACAAATCGTAAAAATAAGTTAGTGTTTTCAGCATTCTGACATCTCATGTAAGTTTTCGTGTGCTCTCACCCCATCAATAAAGAATCACCTGGATGAAAAATTTATTATTCTTTCCATTACTAACTTCTTCTGGGCTTATACACGTCTTACTGTCCCAAGTCTTACGTGCTATCGTACAGGAAAAGTTTTTTAACAGAATAACAGGTCGATATAATCTCTACTTGTTCATGCATGCTGATGCTCATTCCAAAAGATTAAGTAATTTTAAAGTTTAAGCGTGTAATCCTGCTGAATCAAAGAAAGAATTTCGAATAGATTAAGTATATTATAGTTCACCTGCTTTGATGTTTTTCTTGTCTACAATTATATGCATCGTTAGGACGAGGACGTATTTTAATTCTAGACTATCTGATGAAAGGCATCAGGCGAACCTTGGTACTATTTTTTTGCTTTCGTCGTCATTAAGAGTTAATTTTTACTAAACATTGTATTTAAATGGATAAATGGATTCAATACTTACTTCCTCTCACCGAAGCTAACATGAGGATTGTTCTGTACGAACAACCACACAAAACTTTTGCACTTATTTACACAAGTTTGGTTTCATTTAGAAAGAGAGCCAATTGATTTATTCAGCAGGAGAAAGTTTAAAATTTCCATAGTGGTAAGTTTATTGATGCTAAAGGTGCTAGGATCTTATTGGAAAAGTTTAAATGACTCGGTTACATGTAGTTGAATGAGAAAATATGGCTTCAGTACATGTTCTTGTAACGAACAACTCTCCAAGTGTAGCTGCGAACGATATCCTGTCCAACACAGGAAGTACGGCCTATTCTTCTCTATTATTGCAACACAAGCCAGCCTTTACAATTGGAAATTATCCAGGGATAAAGAACGAAATTTTTCGCACATACGAGAAACAACTGAGCTTCTAGAAAGGCCATCTCAGCATTTAGTTTAAGTCGAGCAATCAAGTAAAGAAATATAATGGGATCGACATTTAAATCTGAAAGATGACTTCCGATTCTTCGTGTCTTGACTTGTACTTTGTGCAATCGAAATTTCTTGTCGAAAGCAAACTACTTGCTTAAAAAGATTCTAAACTTAAAGAACTCGTGAAGGATAGAGTAAGCTGGAGATATCAGAAGGAAAATTAAAGAAATTGTATATTTCGGTGTCTTTCGCTTGGCTCGGTCGATGGCAGTGGACAGGTGGGAAGAAAGTCTGAGGAGCAAGTATAAAGGAGTCCGCAAGGAGCTTCCTCAGTTCCAATACCCTTTGGGGAAAAGTCAATGTCTGTGCTTCGCACAAAATACGTGATTGATATGACACTTCACCACTAGATCTGTCAATCTACATCAGTCTCTGGGGCCATCTTTACTTACAAAAGTCTCCGTGATCCTAATCTCTCAAGTAATTCTTATTGTGTGTTGCGCTACTTCACTTTCTCACAGAACCTCGAAGAATCCGCACGGTATTCTGTACAACCGGTAGCTTGACCATTTGTATCAGAAGTGAAAGTCTTATATCTGGAAGTCGGTCAGGCCATAAGTTATTCAGTGGCTTAGTTAGAAACTGTTTCTGTGTTTTGTGCGACGTTGTTGATTTGCTTGTAACTTCTATCTATGAGCATAATATTTTGGATAGAGTTTGCAGAAAACTGATAAGTGTCAAATGCACAGAATCTCATGAAGAAAGAGCGGAAGGGAGCAAACAAAAGGCTATACATGTTTGTTAGAGAATAGTCCGTGGAAATAGAGATACGTGGAAGTGAGATGGGACTGCACTTAAGGAATGAATAGTGTATTAGTTTCGTAATACAGTTAATATTGGGTTAAATGGAAGTGAGAAAGAAACATTTCCTGGAATAGGAATGGCTTTCCACTTTTCTTTTTAACTTTGTCTTGTATACTTCTCACCACACAGAAGAGCCTTTCAGCTTCTCCACCTTTCATTCCTAACTTAAATGCATTAATACTCAGCGTTAAGCAACTTAAGTGAGCTGGCTTCGTTTTCTTTTCTTTCTTCGACGGCTTAATGTATTTCCAGTTGAATTCAACTTTTGTTCCCTGTAAAGTAATTCTTTTCACACAACTGTTTATAAACTAAAAGCGTTAACGGAATTTAAGGAATAAAAAGAGGTGAGTGAAATGCATTAAGCATCGAGAATGTTCCTATCTGTATTTCATGCCTCTCGAAATTGAATAAAATAACATTAACAGAATTAAATCATATGAAATAAATAGCACACTGCCTGTGCAAAATAAAAAAGATGCACTTTGACCAAAGTTGAAAGTAATCGGCAGTAGGGAGAACGATGAAGGTAACACGACTATAATCTCACCCTGCGAAGATCCTATTCAAAGGATAATGTACTCTGATTCTGAACCATAAGGGTATAAGCTGGACTTGGGGAGGATAGCGAAATCAGATAGGTGATGCAAATCATCCTCACACACACATGGTTTAGTTTACATAGCACAACTTATACTGCTTACGGCTGTAAATATACCTATACAGAAGGGTTTGTAAGGATTTGTTGCTACTACACAATCCGGTTGTGCTCAGCATCCCATTTAAATTTAAGTTGCGTCGTGTACTTCAGGTCATAACTACAAAATCCATATCGTCTTTTTTATTGCTCTAACTCTGAATTCAAACTGACATTTATGTCCCAACTTTGTGTCATTTAAGAAGCATTTTAAATCCCTGCTGTGGAAAAACACGAACAATAACGGGTGTATTTCCATTTTGTAAAGGGAAATCAGAAAGACTCTTATTTTCCTCTGAAGTGGTTCTTATATTCCTTTCTCCGCATTAAATACTTCTCTCCTACTCCTACACACACAAGTCTCAGCCTAAGCTCCTCGTGACAGATCACAACGGTTGATTTACCGAACTTATCAACCAAATTCTCTGTTTGTTTTCCCAGCCTTACTTCAGCATTCTACTGAGCATCAAATTTCTAAAATATAAGAATCCACGTTGTCAATAAAGTGACCGTTAACAAAGTAATATATTTGAGGGTTACGCTAACACCTGATCCGTTTGTGGACAGTGTTTTTATCCACGGAATGTACGTCAGGTTTATCCCCATGTAAGTGTTGCATGATATTGTGTGCAAGATCTGCATAGGAGTGCTATTATTTCAGGGAGTTTCGAGGTGCTTCGCGTTATTTTCTACTTTCTCCTGCTTATGTAGGTTCATCTAGTGTATGTCATATGTAGGGAAGTGATAAGCTGGAAGAACCAGGTGAGGACAGCTTTGTAGGATACACACCGAAGAGAGGGGTGTCAGAGAGAAGGGAATAAAATAAATTGAAGTCAAAGCAAACTAGAAGGAATTACTTGTGACACACACACCTGAGCCTTACAAGTTTCCGCTGCAATTCAGCTGTTCTTTCACTCGTAGCTGCAGAAAAAGTGTTTTTAAGTCTTCATAAGTGTATTCGATGGTATGTAGAGAAGTGGATGCTTGTTGGACGTGAGGATCAGTAATTACTAAATGAGACTGTCTACTAGTCTGCAGCTCCCTTTAGTGTGCAGTACTAGATAGTAAACAAACATCCTACGAAATGGGAATCTCATTTAATGTGTACTACTTTCTACTAAAAGCCCAGTTTCTACTTGAGATTTGATGGGTGATTAACTTTAATTGGTACCTTGCCACAAAGAGAAGATAACTTTATTATTTAAGTACAAAAATCTTGAAACTGGGACACAAAGGCAGAAAACTACTTTGATCCGGCAGGAGTCCAGAATAAAAGAAAAGAAGTGTATATGACAATGTGTGAGTGTGTGGAGAGAAAACTGGGAGAAAGTTTTTCCCATCGTGCTTCATAATAAGAATTTGTGTAACGGATTTTTTAGTTTTTCTCAAGTTAAGTTTTGTACGGATCGTGATATGAGTGTGGGGGAAATATTAATATGGTATTCGGTGCCACACTCGAGAGAGAAAGTACGTGCCTACAGTGAGAGAGAGAGCAAAACAATAATGGAAGGAAATTTAGGAAATGGAGACTTTGTCCGTACATGTGTCTGCAACTCGTAAGTGCCTGTGTATACACACACTTCGAATCTGCAAATAGACGATATCGTCCTCTCATGATCAACGTCAAATCTTGAGACTTAACTCCCTTGGATTCTAATGAAGTTATATATTCACGGTATTCGCTGAAATGCCCAGATTTAGTCACTTGGTACCTTCAGACACCAGAGAGAATAGGAGCGGAGAGAAAAGTTGTGTGTGGGATCGTGTAAGTTTTCAATAGATTTATTTTCTTGTTCGTCATTGAGTTATGAGAAAATTAATTAAAGGCGAGAAACGACGAGACGGAGGAGGCTGAGAAGTGGAGGCAGCAGCAAGTTAGAAATGTTAAATAGTTCCCAAGTGTGTAGCTGGTGTGTGAGAGTCTCGTTCAGAAGTTAAAAGGAATAGGTCGGACATGGACGTGGAAACAATTCAGTAGTGTATTTTAGCTAATTAGAAGTCCAAGGGATGACATACTACATAAGTAGAATGCAAGGGCTTAGAAGCAAATAAATCATCCCTCATTCACTTTTCCATCGTGCAATGTAACTTTATCAAAATCGAGAACCACTACGATGCGGTCCTTTCTCTCCCGTCTCCCATCTCCGGTGATGATGCATCTGCTAACCAGTCGTGAGGGATTTATTTTAGTCCGTGTTGAGAAAACATTCTACTGCACTGCTCCCCGTAAGCTCTTAAAACAATACGAAGAAAGCTACACAATTAACTGTGCTTAGCATGACTATTATGACACACAACGGCCACATTATTTATTAATTATCTTACAGGCTCTAATGACTGAGGTAAACGGATTGTTAGGTTACAGGTAGGAAGCAGTAGAAACTTCCTCTTGTATTTTTGACACATTTTATTCAGAGGAATCTGTGTTGGCCGCACGAGAGCACGGAAATCATAACGATAACACTTGTCATAACAGAGATTGTAGCTTCACCACGTGGGACAACCAATAGTGTATTATTGATATACTACGAGGAATATAGAACAGGATTAGTAGTTTTCACTGCATCGTGTTTTTCTAACTCCAGCCTTCTTTGCACTCCACACACGTATGTCGATGTCGTCTCATCAATTGATTCGAATCTGTCCAAGGGTTTTACGACTTTCCCTATATACCCTTGCCTTCCTTCCAACTTCTCATCCGGTGTGTAACTGAGGGACTCAACGCAGTTTGTACTTATTTATCCATCAAAGAGTGTCTGGTGGGCTGAGTGTTTCTTCCTCGCAGATACGAGAAGATTGTGTGTATGATACTTAAAAGGACGAGAACTGACGCTGAGTTCTTAGCAGTTTCCTAAATGATTAAGAAAGTACTGGTAACAAGAATAATTATAATTTTGTCATGGATTAAGACACATCTTGTTTCAATTAGTGATACAAGTGCATTATTGATGGGAACGAGTAGCTGGAACGGTAATGTTCGGCATTTCATACAACATTAATTAACGGTGACGGTGTTAATGTGCAATGGGAGTCATATAGACGCTGCGTGTTATTCAACGGGATATGGATGGAGAGGGAAAGTGCATCTGTTTGGTGTTACACTTTGCTGTGTAGGGAGCCCTGGTTTGTTTCAATTCACTTTATACAAACACGGAAAGACTGGGGAACAAAGTGGAGCTCATTGCAACATTACAGTCATCGGTGAGACTCATGAGTGTAATGAAATCAGAGAGAAATGAGAGTGAAAGAGTGAAGAAGTCATTCTCGACAAACGTGAAGTGGTGGGTTTACGGAGGTAGAGATGAATCTCATGCCAATACACTTGGATAAAGGACGAAAGGATGTACTGCGTAACAATTCAAAATTGAGAGTGGCTCTTGGTTGGCTGCCTTTGCTCTTGCATGACTGAATTTTTGTTTGCATTTTACTTGATTTCCTTGAACAGCATTATATTGTACATTTCCGAAAACAAAATATCATGCTTGCCTTCTTGTTTATTTATGAAGTACCAACTACAACCAGATTACAAACAAATCAACCTTTGCAACTCATAATTTCACAGTCAAAGAGTCCTCTTGTTTCCCCTAGCCTCCTTCTGGCATCGCAACACACGCACCTTTAAACTGTAAACACATGTAGATAGCATACCACCTCACATACAGGTCACAACTTTCATACGCACTGCTCCATTTTTACAGTTTGTTGAAATAGGCTGGCTGCGTAGTAAATCACTTTGTTGCGTAAGGTGTTGGGAAGTTGTGATGACAAGGATGAAACTTCATTCCCGTCACCCGTGTGTTCTAACAGTTGCTTATGATTAAGAAAGTGTATTCAAGGAGAACAATGAGAGTTGTTTGAACATAATAATTGGATTATCGATGCCAAAAGGGTCTATTTCAATTTTCGGTGAATTCGATTGTTGTAGGAGATAATTAGCATTATCCTGGCATAGTTTACTTACCATGCGAATGAAGAATGAGGATGAGTATGGGAAGAAGACAATGTGGGTAGTGATGAAAGTTGAGAGGAAGAAAGGAGGAAACCGTAATCATTGGTGGAATGCGCTTGAGCTCTGGTCGTGTGAGTAGGTAATGCTGTATTAGAGAAAAAGTAAATTGAAGAAAGACAGTGGTGCATTGCACATAGTGTTCTTCGGTTTTTGACTGTCCCTGTTGGATTACAGGGGTTAGAATAGAGAGCAACGAAGAGTTTTGTCAGAAGCCAAGAGGGTTGCTCGACTTGAGACTTTGAGCACACATAAAATCAGTTTGCCTCGGAGTGAGCTGGAGAACTTTCCCTTCGCAGGGAAAGAAGCCCCACTGCAAAGTACAAATTGGTGGATCCCAGCTAACAACGCTTTCACTCCGTCATACGCGTCTTCCCCGTTACATCGCATCTAAACAGGTGTGAATCACTCAAGCTTAACACATCAGAAATACAAATCTCGCGAGTATTTAAGAGTCTCAGAATCTTCCAAACCACTTTTGTCGTAAGCCATCGTCTCACCAAATCTTACACTCCTCTCATTACGTTCGCTGAATTAACCAACACTTTCACTATAAGAGAAAGGGAAACATGAGACTTATTTTCTCTCATTCAATACATTAGTTCACTTTGGTTGTCTGTGAGTTAGAAAACCTGATTTAGTCGTACACAGAAGTCTTTGCCAGAATATTGGCGATTTGTGGAAGACTAACTGGAAGTAAAGAACATTATGAATTGACAGTTTAAAGTTCAAAGAGTAGGAGAATTGAAGCGGCCAGGTTTTTTCCACGTCGTTTCTTGAGTCAAACGAGAAGATTAAGCAGAGACAAAACTACACTTCTTCTGGCACGCTGAATGTAGCTCATCCTTCCACGCGACTTGTCAAGTTAGTCTTACACTTAATTAAGAACTAAAGGTGAAAAGAAGACGTACTAAGTGAATTGCCATGAACCATTTCTTTAAGTCTTGTAAGACTTGAAAACTTCTGATCCTGAGAGCTTCCCCACGGGGTTGTTACATAATTCGACGAACATGAATTGTTAGCCGTAAGGAAGAAAGTGTCGTAGAGGAATAATTGGACTCAGAAATTGAATAAAACTCATGAAGTGACAGATGGTAGGCTGCATAAAGTCAAGTGTTGTAGTTCATTCAAAACCAGAAGCCCTCGAAGAGAAAGACTTTTCCACAGCTTTTCATTTTTGTAGCGAATAAAAACAAGTCGCGTCTAGCCTCTAAGACAAAATGTTTTACCTACAAATTTGCTACCTTTGAGTCTATTGTAGTCAAGGATTTTTAACATCTTTTTGTGTTTGTGACCTGGGACAAGAACTTTTTGTGCTGTTTTTTCAACGCATAACATCAACCTCCAGGATACAATCTACTTACAAAAGAGATCCTCTTTGTTTTGGGTGCATCGAACACAATTCCACCCCATCCTTTTGTTCCCTTCCGTCTCAGGGAAAGAGAGTAAAAGGAAAGAAAGAGAAAAGTAATTCTACTCATCCTCAAAACATGGGGCAATTCGGTCAACACAACAAGATCATGAGCCTCATGATGAGACGAGGAGTTACCACCGTTGCTAAAACATACTTTCTTCTATTTCTCCTTTTGCAGACTCATGAAGGTAAGCTCTAAACTTCTTTGTATCCAGATAAGAATTGTCTCCATTCATTTTTGGCTTTATTCTAGATTATAATACCATCTCAAATATATAGAATTATTATAAGTTTCAAAACAAAGTTACACGTTTTGTGTTAAGCACCCAAACTTGAGAATGTGTAAGGCAGTTTTTACACTTCTTTGTATTCTAAACATTTACTCTAAATGGGAACACAGTACACTGTGGTCGTGTTTTGAAGCTGGAAAATAGCTTATTATTAAACCCACAGAAACACAGCTACGCATTACATGTGCAGTTTTTTGCCACAGGTAAAATGAAGTAGTCAATCTTTACGCAAAATGACAAAAGTATCAGCCAAGCCAAAAACAACTGCACCCACAATTCTTTCGCCTCGTCAAGTAAACAATGTTGTGTAGCGTTCGACTTGTTTGTTATGATTATACAAGTCTACTGCATAACGTTTAGTAACTAGTTGTAGGAGTGATGAACTTGAAACCTCGAGTTTATCTAAGAATGAAGCATTTAGTTTTAGTCTCTAAAACAGTCCACTGATGGTACACAATGCTGGTATCCCCAAACTGCCTGCATTTTCATTCATTCATCAGCGAAGTAAAAGTATGTAAATGTAGAATTGCAGACACCTCAAAGATAGACAGTTCAGTGCTAATAAATGATTCTGTGTGCCTAAATAATACACTACAACAGTAGTTAAAAGTGATACCCTAATTTATTTATAAAACAGGTGCACGCATTACTTTGTAGCAGGTTGCATTACTTGGTGATAGTGATGCATTGCAATATGCCCAACTAGCATTTCGTTTAGATGAATGATTACGCTGCTATTAGTATTCTTGCCTGCGGATAAAAAGTCAGGTTATTTGGGAGTCGTGTTACTTCCGTGTGGTTGAAGAGACGATGAGGAAACTCGCAGTTTCAGTAAGATGATTCGGAGAGAATAAAGAAGGCGGTGGTAAAAGGGGTAGAGAAAGCGACGAGATAGTTGGAAGATTAGAAAGAATTACAATCAAATAATTATGTATCTTAGAGTGTGTAATAGCTTGCGGTAATGTAGTAAGAGTCTGAGTTGGTCTCCCTCAAGAACTTTACAGCAATGTAATAAAACTGGACGGAAGAAAAGTAATTGTAGTAGTTTTCATTAGTTAGCAATGGAGGTAAGGGCAGTAGGAAGAATAATTACATTTTTAATTAGACTAATGATTATTGTTCTGGGAAGGGTAAGAAAGAAAGGATGACGAGGCTTGTTATATACGAACGACTTGATGATGATAATAATAAGACACACTATACTTGAAGAAACTTCTTCTCTCGCTCTCCGTTCTTCTTCTTCGCAACCCTTTTCTCTCTCTTGACTTTTTTCTTTTGTTGCTTACAATGCAAACTCCCCCTTAATGCTTCAGTTAATCCTATCATCAAGTAATTCTTCAGCTGCTAATATTTATCTACTTTACTGTCTGTTGTTTGTTTCGGTGCTCGTAAAAAGGAAAGAATAGAAACTGGGGGTGCAACTCTGTTTATCCCCAAAGAAGTTAGCTTTTTATCCCTTTTGTTGTTTATGTGTAAGACACACCAAACTGCAAATATTATATAACGTTCCTTTTCTTTTGTCGCCAAAATACTCGTTGTCATTGGAACTACATCATGCACGGAAGTCGGACACGGTTTACTTTAAGTGTGTTTACAGCGATGAACCTTGAAGAAACTCTACAGCTTTCTGTCCGGATGAATGTTAAACAGGGTTATGGGTTATTTGAACGGAAAAAGTAAAATTCATTCTCATTTCATTCCAGTTAGACAGTTCCACATAATTTTATGTGTTGTAGAAAAGTCTTAAAAAAGCAATAAATGAATATTCCGGCTGTAATATTAAATCTAATGTGATAGAAGGGGAAACAGGTTTTTATGCGTTTTGGCCCAAAACCGTACTACTTTTTTTTTACTATTGAACATGTTCTTTGCGTCATAAACCTCGTTAGTTAAATAAAAGTTAAGAGCAGGGATTATTATCTTGGCATTAAATATGATTTAAGTACAATAATAAATGTATGTTTCTTTTATGGAAACTTAATTATGCAATTACTGGGCCGGGATTGTATGATTTTTTACTTTTTATGGGAAAAGAAGTAAATTTTCTTTGTATTCATCTTAGGTAGTTTTCTTCTTGCAGTGATGGTTGAATTGCATGTGGTTGAAACCGTAGAGGTTCTTTCTTTGACACATGTAAGTGTGAGCTCGTTTACTTGTAGCTTGAAACGTTGTCTTGTGTCACTCTGGTGAGAATTAACAATGGATCACAGAGAGTGTGTGTGTATGGAGAGAGAGAGTCTGTAGGAATGGCGAGGAATCGCTGAAGAAGAATATTTTTCACTCTAATTTGCATTCAAGCGGTGTCTTAAACGAAATTTGAGATTGCATAGTTCTCTTGAGAGAGGAGAAGGTTTATCCGAGCTATCTTAACATAATTTTCTGGGGCGATTTAAGGTAGGAGTGATAGTGTGTGTGTAAGGAGGCATCGGTCGTTGTGCGGAGGAAGGACTATGGCGTGTGACCTAAAGCTTAAGAGTTGAAATGTGCAGTGTGTTAAGGTTGAAGAGTTTCGGATTTTAAAGCCCCCTAATGCTGCGGGTAACCTTCTCTGCTTATTCATCAGTTGTGCAGTGTCTGGGGAAGAAGTAGGTTGTAAGGAGCCGATGGCTGACGTAGGGAAATCAAGGTGGTGACCCGGATTTGGGTAACGGGTGATGTAAGGAACCACAAGATGATGTGGTGGTGTTGCACAGGTAGGCTGCTTTATTGAGGACATGAAATTCAGGAGAAGGAAGTGGGGATGACAGGAGGGGGAATGTGGGGACATAAAAGTGAGGAGAGTGGAATGGAGAGGAGAAATATTCTGTGCATTAGATGTTATGAGGAGAAAGAATAGATTGGTGAGAGAAGCCATTTGGTCATGTAAGTTAGAATGAATTCCCCAGTCTCAGGTTCATTCCCTCGAATGTCGTACACAAAATTCGTACTAAACTGTGCTAAAGTAACCATAAATGGTCCGAGGTGGCCATGCCCGTAGTCACAAAATATATGAGAATAGCAAGAAGGATGGGGACAATCTCTAGTCCTTCTCTCCTGGTCCCGACGCACAAGCACATAAACAAACTCAATTTGTTTCCTTAAGAGATGAAGTGGTGCGATACACGGGGAGCAGGCAGCAGTCCACTAAATAAATAGATACAACAAGGGAGATATGAAAATGATGATGATCATCATCAGCTTCATACTGATGTTGATGATAGTCTCCGGGATATTTGAGTTATGAGTCCTTACCTACACTTTTTTGTTTCTTCTCTTTCTCCTACATGTGCAACTCAAGTGCCCATTCGCATCCTATTACTAAACACGGCCTTTATTACCTTATCGCCGAATTTACCTTTTCCATGAATACTATATTACTTGAGGAGATGAGCTGCATACTTACTCCCTCCGTCTCTTTGGCAACCACCTCACCATCTCTCCTCACTCACATCCATGTGGACTCGCACTGAAACTCACAGATTTTTCTACCTCCGAAACTTATCATCGGAAGAGACTTAATGATATTCACCGTACAGGATATTACACACGGAGAAACTAGTCTGGCTCAACCAAACAATCGCTCATGCACCCGGAGATTAACTCTTAGCAGAGTTGCAGTCTTTTCCCTCTTTTAATTTGTCTTTCTTTACAACTGAAAGGACGTAGAATAACCTACATCTCTGCATGTACGAGTCACTGCGAGTTTTCGACTATCCAAGCAGGTTTATTTCGTCGAGAAGAAACATTCGAAAACCATTGAGGAATAATGCGCTTACTGCGTGCTTTCCTTTATACTCAAGGATACGCATTGGATAAGAAGCTCGAGTAAAGAAAGAGTAGAAGGATAAGTACAAAGGGGTAAAATGGTACGATCAGTGTGGTTCGTTACTTGGATTGAAAGAAATGTGACGATGTGAGTTAATCGTGGATGTTTGGAGGAAAGAGATGAGACATGAAGTTACAGTTTGTCCATTACAGTTCCAAATTAAGGGTTCGTCGTATCATATAGTTATTGCTCATGTTATTGCCATTCCATTGCATCCCCAAGGAGGTAGGCAGATTCAGCAACATCCATTCTTACTATTTCTAATAGGCTCAATTCCCATTTCCATTTTCTTCTCTTGGGTAACTCAGTCCACCCTACTTTCGCCAATCCTCTCCGTCTCTGTCTTCTTCTCCGTTCCCTTCCAACAACTTTCACAGATTTCTTGCGTACACTTTATAGCAAAATTCTTTCTCACCCTCCTCATTCTTCCGCATCTTTTCCTTCTCTCCACCTTTATTTCCTTCTCAAGCTTAGCACACCAGAGATCCTTCTCGTGTATACATTTTAATGTTTTATTACTGTCTCGTTTGAGAACATTTTTGGAAACTTTATTCGCTAAGTGTGGGATTTCGTAGGTACATAATAGATAGCACAACAACACGAGCATGCAGAAATATAAGCATCTCTCCACTTTTATATTTTTGTCTCCCCTCATTCTTTCCTGTCCATGAATTCTTCAGTGTATTACTGAACTTCAGGAAAAGCATCATCAACAATTGGTCTCTTGTGTTTATAAATATTCTCACAAAGATGTGAGTTAATTAATAATGAATCAAGTTGCATAAACTCAATCCATGCGGGAATTGTAGGTGTTTGCTCTCTTTCGTGGATTTATGCTTGCTTGCATATTCCTGAAATCTTGAAACATTTTACACCATATTGTGTGTCCAGATTTTAAATAAAAAACTGTATCAATTCTATACACTTTCACGGATACGAGAGTAAGCTAAGTTTTATTTTAACAACTGTAGTTCCATTTCAGACGCCTTTACTTCAACCCTGTATACTTCCGAATTGCTGTGTCTTTCGGTGAAGTTGCTTAAAACCTCACGGCCTCCTCCTCACACAATAAAATAAAATTGTCAGACTGACAGCAAAAATAAACGTTAGAAATGGTCAGAAGGGACAGCAGAATGAAATCATGTTTAGAAAAGATACATTTTAGTTCCACAAAAAACGAGATGAGTCTGAAACAAACATGAGGACAATATTGCTCGCATGTCTTTGGGGTCGGTGTCTTTACTTTGAAAGTTGTGACGAAGGGTCATTTGTATTCGGGACGTGAATTGCACGAACCTTTAGATTAAAGATTCACAAATTGCGTCCGTTAGCAACAGTTATCAATCAAAATTTACTGACAGAAAAATTCATTATGTAACTAACTGAGTGACAACTTCATTCCTTTCCCCTTCAAATTTTTTATCTCCCCAAGCATATAACTTCTTTTTGCTTTCTGGACTTGTGTGGTTATGGTGTGCGACGGGAGTGGAACTGAGTCTGATGTTTTTCTCTTTCCTGTCATCTCAATCTACTCATCTTCTCTTCAAAGCGTTACAAAGACAATGCCACGTATAAACTGGTGGGAGATCAAGAGTGCGTTACTCTCTGCATTTTCAAGTTCATCCTTTTTAACAGAGTTAGATTCAGTTGTGTAAATACATAAAATATGACTCACAAAAATTCCAAGAAATACGAGAGATCATTGCACAGAATTTGTCCAAGCCATCCAGCCTTAAGTTAATAAGCTTGAAGTAAAACTTCATGTATGTAAGAATAAGGTTGGGTGTTGTGCAATGGATATCCTTTTGACTTTCTCCTGGAGACTTGTCACTCACCCACACGGTTGCTTATGCACTATTTGTAATAGGAGTTACTTTCAGAATTATACAAGTGATTATGTGAGTTCAAGACTCTCAACAGTTGTGCTGGTAAAGTTAGTAATTTCAAGAACTTAATTTTTATCTAATTAGAACACAGCATTAGCACACAGACAGAAAGGAGACAGAGTGTTTTATAAAAATTAGGTGCAATGTGCTTCCTCTCAGCTCTCTGAAACTTCTCTCAAAGATGTAAGTATGATGAGGAGATAGAGATATTCAAAACGAGTTGGGGAAAGTTAAGAGTTGCTTTGAAGGGTGTCAGTTGGTTTTTGAGTTATATTATTAGACAGTGCTTGAGGAGAAATGCAACTGTAAAAATAATAAACAGAAGATATTCAGCTAAGATCCTCCTTCACTCACTCATTTGCATCTAGATGAGCTTCACTCACCACCCAAATTATGTGAACTACAGTATTTAATTAAAATTTGACGCAAGACTTGGTATTCCTGAAATTCTCCTTGTCTCATACTGTGGAGCTTTAATCAAATTTATGAACTGGAAGGGAAATATTAAACATTTCAACTAGTCACTTAAACTTGTATATTCTTTCAACTGGCTGGCCTCATATTTTTTCCCACGCGAAACTTGCGTACACACAATTTGCTAAGGACTTGAATTATCTAGTAATCTCATTATGTAGATTGTGGAACCATAATTTATGAAACTATTACTTGCATAAACATAATACTCTATTAGCAGCACGCACTCATGATCACTTAACTAAATTCCGCGAAGCTCTAAATAGAAAAGTAATATCCGCCACTTAAGAGACAAATGGTTTAAAGCTAAATGTACTCCTTAAATGACTAACTGTGTAAAAGTTCCATAAATAATGAGTAGAAACGAGATTGGTATTTAGGAGGCTTAAGAAGGAGTCAGTTGCCAGTTAATAATCTATAAAGAAGCATTATTTCATTGTGAATATAAAATATACATGAGAGTTTCCATGTAGCATCCTCCTCTTGTTGGGAAGGAGTTGTAGTCTCTCCCGTTGCCACTCCAGTGGTTTCCAACAACTTGATAATATTCGGAGAGCAGAGGAGGAACTCGAAATAAGATGCTTTCACTTAAGTGAACAATCAGACGGGATGTGGAATATATGCAGAGCAACAGAACGTGTAGTAATAATAATAATAATGCGAGTCCGTAATTTTGTGCAGATTTTATGAATTTGCCTTTCTTCACGGGAGTTGTTAGGTGTAGTGGGGTTGTTAGAAAGGACGGTGGTGGTGGTGGTTTGTCTCAGATGCTATTGTAATAAGGATATGGCACGAGGGTGTAGTTAGCTGTGTAGTTTCTTTTTGGCACTTGTAAGTGAGTAACAAGAATTCGGTGGGTCCTCAAGGAGGAAGTTTGTAGCGTGGATGGTAGAAGTAACTTTACTACTGTTAATAATGCATTAAGAGAAATAAGCCGAGGGGAAACACAAAAGTTAGTGAACCGTCTAATTGTGTTATTCAGCTACGTACTTTCTCCACTTCTCTCTCTTTCACTCAAGACATGCCAATTTTTATAGCTAATTAGTTAGTCTGGGTTACAGCTCATTTCTCCCAACCTAAATATTTTGGCTTTTAGGAGTGAGACTTGCATGAACTGTAATGCACAATTGCTTCATTTCACCGGGGCTTTTGTTGACTTGTGCATTGGGAAAGCACAATACAATTCAGTGAGTTCACTGTTACCCTTGACTTACCTTACGTTCCCGAAGACAAGCAATTGTTTAGCTTGTTGTTACAGCAGTGCATTCATTTACACCTACCGAGGAGTTTGTTTATTTATATAGAAAATCTAGTTCAGCAGAGACAGTATAGACTAGAATTTATGTAAACAAATTCTGTCTTGGAATTAATTCGCCCTTTTTCGTGCGGATTTTTGAAGTAAGTTTAGACTCATTTTCGTGTGAAAACTGAATGGAATAAAGACGAAGTTTGTCTGCAAAATCGCAGAAATATGGGTAGTATAGGTGCCTAGGAAAAGAAGCAGCTCAGTCATTACAATAGAATTACTTTGTGAACCCGATTAGACTGCAGTGAAATAACAATTTGAAAGGTACACATTGAGTAGGAGGGTGTGGGAAGACGATTGGCAAATAGACGGAGATATCGTCTTTAAAGCTTAGACGGAAAAATAAATTACGCTAAGCTCTGACCTTATGCTCCCTTCTCTCTTTTTCTTTCTTTTCGATAATTATTCACGGAAACTTTACTCCACTTTCGACTTGGAAGCAGTAAAACTTTCTCCTGACGTAAATTAGTCTTTCTCTCGTAGGAAGACATCGTGAAGCTTGTGATGTGCCCAGTAGCATGATTGCCTACCCTTGTAGATGTAACTCTTCGCCACCTTGGTCTAAAATATGTTAGGGAGGTTTATGACGTGATTTGAAACCTAATTTATCCGAGCTAATTGCAACGTAAACCTACAAGAATGAAGGAATGACTAAGCTGAATAAATTACAGTGATCTCTACTCCCTACTTGTCTTTATTGTCTTAAGTAGCGTGCCTCATAGCACTTCACTAGTGTTTCTAAGTGATGCAAACAATGAGCATTTGTGCCGAACAGAAAGCCTTGAGAGATAACTTGAGACGTCGATCGATTAACTACAAATTGCTAACACCATAAATAAATTAAAGTCTTTACTGTTCCGTGAGACATGGCTATGCTTGTCGAGCTTACGCAGCTCATTTTTTATTGACCGACAGGGGCTGACAATCATTTATACTGCTTAAAGCCCCGTCTACTAGAAGAGGGTATTTTCTAATCGTTCTGCTAGACTTCAAATGGCCTTGCTTCTGCAAATATGGATCACATAGTTTGTGACACAAACGTATATAAGTCATGATGCAAAAAATATTGTGATTACTGTGCATACTTATATATTAAAGAAACTACTGCACTTCTTTTCAGTCACAAATCAGTATAAGTTCAACAAAGGGTTTATTTTGTGTAATCTGGGGGAGTAAATTTTCTCTCCATGCGTCTACCCACACACACACACACACACACACTGCAGTTTACTCCTTTCATGTGAACATACAAGATTCCATGTGCGTTTAGGGCTGCAATGAAGCAACTTCCGCTTATTTCATACGAACACAGAGATCAATTAGGGACAAACAGAAGCTTGAAATTGGTAGGACGAGTGCTTGAAGGAAGCACGTAGGAAATCGAACGCATCCTTGAACCACACAGGCAGGGTTTCTTGCGAATGTATTTGTAGTAGGGAGGACCAATATCAAAGAAAGTGAAACACACGGGTTAATGTTTCATTTGTAAAGTAAACTTTTCCTAAGTATATTAAAGGCTGTGTGTAGGATGGGCTCTATCTGTATATGTAATCATTGCACAAGAAAGACATTTTACCTATGGTTCTCTCGACAGCTGACGCGAATACGGGATTCAGAATCAACGGCCCACGGTAATAGTTGTGTGCGGGCCTGGAAAAAATGCGCGACCACGCGACCGGCGGTTTCCGGCAAAATGAGGGAAATTTTCCGGTCCCAAAAA
>JAQGAC010000032.1:0-78793 GCA_034696585.1 Isotomurus maculatus | reverse complement strand
CCAGACCCAACCGACGCTCCTCTCAGCGCCTATCCCCACAACACTACCCACTTTTACATATACAGATTCTTTATACTTTTATGAAATGTTACTAGTCCGTGAGGTTTTGTGGAAACTGAAATTACTCACGACGACAGTGATTCAATCCAAATGATCCAATTGTTCTTGTTCTCTTCCTCTATCTTCTCTCTGTCTTCACCACCACCTGTTATACACATTTAAACACGTATGAAGAAAGACATCATCTTCCTACTACAGTTCGTGGAAATGAAATTGAAATTCTCACCACTATGTACGACTAATGGGCAATTGATTTTTTGCGCACTCGAGGTTTATAAGACAAAAAAAATTATTGTGAGGTTAAAGCATTTCAGGTAGTCAGTATATTCATGTTATCATCTTCTCGAAACCACTTGTAAGATTATGTACCATGTACCATGTTTCTTAGAGCAAATTTAGCTGCTCTGCAAAAAAAAATGAATTCGTACTTTATGGAGAAAGGGTGAGACTCAAAAGGTGAGAAAGAAAGAGTCATTTCTAAACCTTATTACCAGAAAGGGTGGATTAAATCTGGATTTAAAATGAATCGTTGGCCATCTGGGTTTACTTGTAGCCAGTCTAGAGTTTCGTAGCGTCTGCGTCTGAAAGGTTGAAACGAGTTGAGTTGCATTGCAGATGAGGGCTTGTAAGCACAGTTAGCATGATAATTCCAATTTCCAATTCGCTTGGAATTCGGAACTGATGACTCTGTAAAGTCATTTCATGTGTATATTACACATTATCTAGAAACGTGTGACTTATGGACAGGAGACTGACAGAGGGATTAAAAACTACGTAACTAGTTGGTTAATGAAAAGAAGAAGTTGAGAAGAATTGTGAGCTTTATTGCATTGCTTCATTTTCGCAACGATGGTTATGATTGTGTCTCACTTTTATGAAGATTTGTTACGCAATGAAAGCAAACGAAGTCATGAAAGAGTAGGATGAACGTCCACGTTGTGCTTCACGAGTTCCGTGTTTCATTTTGTATAGGCAGATGAACTGAATGTAAGAATCGGATTTGTCTCAATGAATGAATGACATGAAATCAGTGTACTTGAGGGGGAGAGTAAGATTAGTGTACCTCGTCACATTATTTAATTTGTATTTAGTAAACATACAATCCGAACAATTGGGTGTAGGAGGATTCATATTGCTGTTCATTTGTCAATTTCAACTGGTCTAGTTTGGTATTTTCCTTTAAGGGCTTCTTAATAGGAGATGAAGTATTCCATGAAATGTGTATTAAGCTAATAATTGCTGCCTTTAGTTCATTTCATACTTCGATCATATCGTGGAACTCATCTTGTTTGTTCTTATTAGCATTACAATTACAGAACCTCGTGTTGGTGCTTTGCTTTGAATGATATTTTGAAAGTGGCACACGCAGGAAAATCTATTTGTAGGTGCTAGTTTAGCACCATTTAATTAAAGCTTGATAGCGAAAGTTGCCTTGCTCAGTTGGCATGATTGTGCAGATGCGATATGCTTGTTATCATATTACACGATAATAGACAAAGTTTATGCAACATTTATTCAATGAATGTGCCTGAGATTTATTAGTGCATTCTACTCTTGTGCTCTATGCATAAATTTAATTTGGATTTATTATTTATTTATCATCGTCACTTAACGTATTATGCATCCATGAAAATCTGATGGGAAGTGGGTGACTTCAACAGATCTCAAACCTTGGAGTTGTGGGATTTGAGGGCATACAGCCATATAAATGGTGTCCGTCTGTTGTGGATAACACAAAAACTAAACCTACGTGGAGTGGTGTAAAACGTCGTAAATTTTGGCTTGCAATTTATACAATCGGGTTAGCATTTAGCATTTTGAAAGTTTATAGAGCTGACAGATTCATCAAAGACTGAATATAAGCCTGAAGTGTAGCGAAGGTCGGCAGGGAAGCTTTAAATTGGTTTGCTGTGGGAGTTTTTTACCCAAAGAATTTCGACACTTGACGAGTATTCAAAATATAAAATAGTCTCGAAATAGAGAGGTAGAAGGAAAAGTCAAGGAGTGAGTGGCCATGGAGCGAAAGCAATCATAATCATTTAATCATGAGAAAAGTGCAGGTACAAAGAGAGGAACGAAAAACCCCACTGACCGTTTAAGATGGGTAGGTCATAAAATTTATTTTTGGCAAAATGTAGTGCATGACGTTACTCAATACAATATTGCTTGTGGGTCAGCTTAATCTCAAAATCTCCATACAAAATCTCTCGTTTCCAAGTTTATGACTTGTGTGATTCTTTAATCTCGTCAAATCACTTGCTTGGTTTTTGTGTGAACAAAAGTGTGTACAAGGTTGAATCTAACTTCTACAGTAGCTCAGAGTGCTCATTACATGCAGAAGTAATTTACACTTTTATGTAAATTGTTTAACGACAAACGGTGAATAATGAAAAAATTCTCAAATTTTAGTGCTATAATAAAGAGCGCGTTCAACTTTTTTAACAATATTACTTCGAAATAGAAGGTAGTTATGATTGATATTCAAGACGTTGATATTGTTGCCAACCACAGATACACTGTGCAGACTTAAAAAGCAACATTGACAAAATAAAGATAGGATGGTCATGCAAAGTGTTTAGTGTTTAATGTGTCAACTGAAGCGCTTTATGACATGACCCAAGTCGCAAGTAGCAGATTTATAGGATCCTTGCCCCAAGCTTCTGTAAATCTGCAATATTATTGTATAGTGTTTGATGGTTTTTTTTAAAAGTGGGGTAAAGTAGCAAGGATTAGCATAAAGTCGAGGATGTCATTGCTGTGCAAATAATGCAATCATTGAATTTGTTTTTGAAGATAAAAAGATTGAAATGGGTTTACATCTCATGTCTCATGCCGTCATGCCAAATTAGCAAATGAAGTAGAACACTAAATTCTTTACCTGCGACATATTTTAGCACAAGTGCAAAGTATACAACTGTAGCATAAAAAACTACTATAAAAGTTTATGTTCTAAAATATGTAGAGCAACAAATAAGCTGATTTTAAAATTGTAATGAAACATAAAAAGCTTACGATTAGTTGACTGAGCTATCGTCTTACAATTGTTATGGGATCAAAATATTAAGTGGAGATCGAAGCATCTTTGATCATTGATACATATAAATAAGAAATACATTAACTGTCCTTTTTAATCTTGTCTGGTGGTCTGCAATTGTGATTCTCCTTGTTGTGGCTGATAAACGCATCAGTGATGTAATAAAGAACACGCAGTTACTAATAAACGTCTGCATTAAGCGATCTGTCAGGATCATTATGGTTAAGAGTAGTGTAGTTCAGCTGGTCCTAGGGATTAGGCCTTAAATGCTGGCAACAATAGTTAGGGGTAAATTGTAAATGCTTGATATATTTGCCATACAGTAATTATAGAAATTACAGGCAATAAATGTGATATATCCACATCCTCTTATTGTGAGTAATGAGTGTACAATGCTCAGTATGAACTGATTAAACAGAATGTTATGATTAATTAGGTTTATGATATACAAGGACGCAGAACATGCGAACGCTTCCTTATAATGCTATGATTATTGTGTGGATCTTCTATTTGAAAAAAGACCGTGTAAGTAACAAAGACTCGAGGAAAAGAGGTTCCTGAAGATTCCTTAATACGATGTTGACTCTAAAGGACACGCAACATATTGCAAACGAGGGTGTTCAATTACACCCACTTGTGCAATTTTTATGCATTTTGTTTTGTACACTGTTCTTATTTTCAATGTTTGGTTAAGTCCCGTTACCGAAGAATGAGACTGACGGAAATGAGATTCCGACTGACTCCTGTCCTCTTTGTCTACCTAAACTAAATCACCTGCGGGATATGATATTTAGTATCCATACAATTATGAATACTCTCGCATTTCTCCTAATTGTTCCTTTTTCTAAGAACAATGTTCAATTTGCTATACCAGTAATACTTAATGCATGATTTAGACTTGAGTGATCACCGGCAACCACAGTCTGCAAAATAGGTGCCTGTATGGCGATATGTGTGTGGCTACTAAGGGTTTTTATGTAACGAAGTATTACGCACTGTGCATATGATTCGGATCTTTAAAAACAACTTTTTAAATAGGTGAGAACTTAAGTAAGTCACACTTTGGCTTGTTTGCTTTCGTCCGTCTGTCTGCTCTACTTTCTTCTTACCACTATAGCTAGAAATCCCGAATATATTTGAAGTCAGTTTTGCATTGCGACTTAGATAGTTCATGCTTGTAATAAGAAACTGACTTGAAATTGTTTGAAAACATAAATCTTCCTGTAGTTACTTTAATAGTATTTTCAAAGACTGAATCTGATATGGTGGTTGTCTTATAATTTGTTAGTATTAGAATCTGACTCTTCTTTAACATTTTAAATACTGGAAGAGGGAAGAATGTCAACATTTGTTTGATGTACGATAGGCGACTGGTGTCGCCGACTTCGAGTTTTTTTGCCGCAGTGAGAATACTTGTTTGCTGCGTACTTCCTTGTAATTCCAGACAACTTATTTTACCTAGCTATGTTAAAAAAATCAAAAATCCTACTCTGCTGTCAAATTCATGCCCTGTGTAAATCATCGGTTTCAAAGTATTTGCTGAAGTGTAGTAACTGAAGTTTCACTTATGTTATGAGGATACTCTGTTAACCTTATCGTCAAGATTTTTTGAGTGTATTTAGAGAAAAAATATGATATTCGAGTTAAATGTGATTTACGACGAAGTTTTCATAAGGATAAAGCGGATACAGTGATGGAGTCTCTTGCAGGTCTTTGGCACATCACAGCTAAGCTACGAAAAGCAATCTGCGGCAAAGTAACTTTCTCGAGCAATAAAGACTACACACAATATTTATTGCAAAAACACGGTCCACTAAGAGACAGATGGTACGTCAAAGAACACTTTATGAGAAGATGGTTTGTGGCAAATAATATAAAGTTCCGTTTGAGAGTTTATGATGATTTTGCCATAAATACGATAAAATGTTTTAAAATCTTTCTGGTTTGTATAACGCCAGTCGTCATTCGTAGAATAGTGCAGGTGAGTATGTCAGCTAAACCTTGTTGATATTGACGGACCACCGTTCAGTCGGGAAATGTTGGATGCCCATAAAGCATTTTAAAAGTCTGCTTAGCAATGGTAATATTCAGTCTTTGCCTTGTCTCCCCTAGACAGTAATAAATTTAGAATATAAAAAGTCATGTTGTAAATTAAATTCTTGACGAAATTGGTGTTGTATTGGTCAATTGGTGTTTTTCTTTTAAAGACTTAATGTCGTACTTTTAAGTTGTACCAGGTTTTCTGCGGAGCTTAAAGACTCAGACGCTTGGACTAGCATAAAAATTGTGTGAGGGTATCAGTGGGCATTCGGTTAGTAGTGAGGGGTGTTAGAAGGGTTCTGAGTTAGCTGTAAAGTTTTAAAACTTGACTGAGGAAAGTTGAAGGAACAGCTGGTCCATCCACGCCACGACCCACGACGATGATTTGATCATTGCAATTATTGCCGTCTGATTTGGTTCGGTTCTTCTTAGATTCACTCATTCGTCGTCAACATCGTGAGCAAGCTCCGTAATTATTACTATCTGACATGACTACATTCTGTGTACTTTGCCATTATCCAATGATCCGTGCCATTTTCTCAGACTCTTCAATTTTCTTAAAGTATTCCATCTACTCTATTTCTTACGAGGCTTCAATTATCATCTCGATTTTTGGGCATTAAAGTCACTATAAAAGCTAGTATCCTGTTGTGAGGGAGTATCTATGTCAAAGCAGTTTACCCGTTTCGTAGAAACTTTGCAAGTATATAGTCAGCAACTCAGCATTCCACATTGCTGTGTGTGCAGATAATACGACCACTTTTGACTTTTGGCTGCCTCGCAACCAGGCAATGCATAGTCTGTTGGAAGTCTGCAGGCAACAATCAAATTAAGCCAAGTAGGGAAAACATTGCGTTTTAACCAGACTGTATATTTTATGTTGTCTGTGTGTGATGCAACAAAGAAATGCCAAACCATAATTAGTATTTTGGGTAAAGAATCGCCAACATTAAATGACAGAGTTGGGAGACCAAATTGAGGTCAACTTCCTTTGTATTCTTAACAGGAGAAGTTAACTCCGAATAAGTTTCAAGCCGAAAGCTCGTAGTGAATTAACAGTGTTCAGAAAAAGGGTACTTACAGCAGCAAGACTTTTCTGTGCTACAATTACAAGAGCAATTACAATTACCTAAAACGATTAGCTTTAAGTTGTTTCACGATGGAAGTAGACTGTTGTTTACGTCTTAGAATCCACGGATATATTCCACATTATACCCATGCCCTCTCAGAGCTCTCAGATGCACACTTATTTACTACCCTTTCTTAATTGCAGGAAGTATATAAAGAAGTGTATACTGTTATCCAGAAGGAAAAATAAAGAAGTAGGTGGCATACACAAGTGAGAAGCTGATTACACTAAGAAATAAAACAAGACCGGAAGGAGATTAACCCTGAATTTGTTTCGAGGGCAGGTTGATACACAAGGGTGTGTTTAGGTATTATAGGAATTAGGTAATGTAGGTATGATAGCAAGAATGGTAGATTCTCACTCGAGAGAATATTCCTACTAACAAAAAGCTTAATTTAATTTTTGTTCATTTAAACCCGGATGGGTTGTATCGTTGTATATTTATTAATCCATAGCGCATATCTTTCGCCGAGGAATTATTGCCAAGGTGACGAAGGCTTAGGGTATTTTGAGTAGTGGTGAGCATTCGCAGATTAATAATATCTGTGCATTAGGTAGGATTACAATAATATCTGCTTGGAGGTTACTGGGGTCTTAATTATTTTTGTGTTTGGTTTCTTCCAGCACAAGTGTGTGATATTATAATGTGGTAGTATATCTACCTGAGGTAAATTATGATTGCCCTATAGCTCCTACACGACTTGCTGAGCTGCTGTTGTAATAATTCAGCTCACAAAGATTCACGATTAAGCACACGCGTTGTTTGGCTCTTCTCGTTGGTGCGATTGCTCACTGGTTCTGTGTCTGTCTGGTGGAATATGTAAGCTGGCATTAATTACTGAGAGAACTAATGCAACTCTGATGTTCTACAAGATGAACAATATCACACAGCTTCATTTTTTGGATTTGCATTACAGTCCCTGAATCCTCGTGTACTTCTGAAGGAGTTTTGGGGATTAAGTCTAGTCTGTTTTTTGGCCCAACCAAACAGTCACAGTACACACACAGAGTTGCACACAGGCTGTTTTATTTCTTTTGTTGTACTTTATCAGTTGTTTTTTACGTTTGCGGAATAATGTCAGTCTGTTGTGGAAGGTTAATTGCACTGGTTGTGTGTATTCATTTGTTCAGAATGTTCATGATCCCAAAATGAATGATGAATATAACGCAAGCGAAGTGACTCCTGTTTGTCTCGTTTTGACCATTGTCAAGTCACCGACATTCCTTCATCCCACAACGAATGTTGTCATTATTCATTAAATGGTTCGTCCTCTACAAAATCCAAGTTACATGAAAGTTTAAGGAGTACTCGTCTTTCCTAATTTTGATGCTACAAAGTGGATGTTTTTGTTTGAGATGACATTGCTCTCAAATCTCAGACTCATTCGTGGGCGAAGTTAAGATCATTCAGCATATTTTTCTCAATTGATGAGGTACTTTGTGTGTAACATACCTATATTCATCCAGATACGCAGTCACTAGTTTTTAAAGCTATCTCAAAAAGTAAATTCATCAACTTGAGGTATTGAGCTAGTTTGGTTAGAAGGGCAGAAAAAGCAGGGTGGTTTGAAAAGCTTAAGTAAATAGATGAGAATGTGTGTGAATGACAAACGGTAATCCGTCCTACCTGCCTAACAACCACCACACTAAACTATTCCAACAAACGAACTCTTTTAGCTCATCTTCTTGTCTTGTCAAGGTTCATTGGTGAATCCTTTTTCTTAAGTTTTTTTAAGTCCCTATAGTACATATGGTGAAGTATATAGTAAGCAAAGATATAGTTCATCTGCTGGCAGTCATTGTCACATTTTTAACTTTAGATAAAGTAGGAGAACACAGTTAAGACTTCTTTGAACCGAAAAGAAATATTGGAGAATGGATTTAGGATAAGATGACAAAGTAGATTAATAAGAGCAGCGCATAATGTCATCCTTTGCAGTGTACCGTAACTTGGGTAGTTATATATTTAACCTTAGGTAATTGAAACACGAGGGCTGCTACTTCATGTTCCACGTAATTTGTTCGAATAATTACATCGAACTAAATTCAAATTGCACAAAACGTGAATTTAATGTCGCAGAGTTCATTTCAATTAAGTATGTAGTCTAAGGAGGAGCAGTTTAAGATAACTTTGAGCAGGTGAATAGTGAAATAGTCCTATTTTGAATGAATGAAAGTGGGCTAATGGGAATCTGAATTAGTTCCCGTGCACCATCCTCAACTGTAAACCATTATAAGGTGATTGATGGCTCGTTTCCTAACCAAAACCACCATTACATGTCAAAGAGAAAGAACTAAAAGCCACCACACAAACTTTGGATCCATTCTGCAAATCATTATTGGAATGTATGACTACTGCTTGGTTTATTTAATTACACTGTACTTACTTGTCCATTGCTTCTCATCTAATTAACAAAATGAATGAATTCTTATTAGTATACTGATTCCATACGCATCTTTTGCTGTTTTTGAGTCAGGGAAGGGAAGAATAACTTGAAACTGATACTTCATAAATGTAATCTGTGGTTATGTTATACTGTCGCATTTACTAATTGTAAGTTGCAGAACGACAGAAAACATAATATTCTTGTAATCAATTGCTTAACAGTTTTGAAACAAAAATATATATTTAGACCGATTCGGTAGTGTTGATGAACAATATACTTGATCTCTTTGCCTTCATTGCATTTCGAGAATTGTGAGTCTTATTGGATACTTGTGCTATATAAAAGACAATGAGGTAATTTTGCATACAGTAGTGCATTATTACAACTGCATCTCTTGAAAATTACAAGTTACCATCGTACGTTGGTAACTGATGATTGAGGTAATAGTGGAGAGACGTTCTCTAACTCTAACTGCTGCACAGCAATGTTACTCAGGTTAGAATAGACAAGGTGAGGTGGTAGTGGTGGTTGATACTGTTGAAGATTCTTATGTTCAACAACAGCAACCCCCAAGCTTTTTACAAGAAGAGGGGTGACTACTACTGCAGATTCAGTCGAGAAGTTTAGTTTTAGTTAGTGGCTCGCTTGGGGCATAACAGGATGTTAGTGCGTTTTGTTCACCTAAAGACAGTTTCATTCCGATTGTAAAGGGCTCTTTGTAAAGTGACGTGCAGTTTAAAATATCCGAGTGTAAGTCTCGTGCAGGCCTTAGCTAGCAAAGGTATCACGTTCGAATGTGGACACGAAGACAATTTGTCACGGTTGTGTGAACCTCTGGAGAAGTTTTTATTTGCATGGTCAGAGGAAGTTGGTACTTCCAAGTAACTGAAGTGTACCGAACAGTGGAGCAAATGGACTTCATGAACCTGTTAAAGAAAGAAGTGTAAAATAAAATATAAACCCACCTGTTGTTGTTTGTGTCGAGCACGGGAAGAATTAATGTTCAGAGGAGTTTTGCATCGCTTACTTGCACTTGTTGCTAGTTCATCTCGAGTTCTGAAGTGCACCGATAATAGAAACTCTATCCTGCGTATGCACACGGAGATTCATTAGCGAAACATTAATTGAACAGGAACAAATGCATTTTTTTAGTGTGTGTGTTCATCAGAAATTCTTCTCTCGATTTGTAATTCAATTGAGGAGGAGTTCTCACAAATATACGAAAAATAGCCCGGAACTGTTGTAAAAGTGATTTTTGGACGGAAATTAGGAACGAAAGTAATTTATTATCGAACTGAGGTACTCGCTTCTCCTGAATTTCGATTGCATGACGGGGTTACGCGAAGATTTTAATCGTCCGAAAGATCTTCTAACAGGAGTCTTGTGAAGAACAGTAACTCAAATAAAGTGCAGTAGTAGTAGTAGCATTGCGTTAACTGTTTTGGTGTGCAAAAAAGCACACTTTTTGGCAAGAACGAGAAGAAGAGAGTCATTCGTAGATTATCTTTTTGTTGTGCCAGTGGTGATGTAGAAGTTGTTGTAATTGCATTATCCTTATGTAATTGGGGAGGTCCTGAGTCAGTTCTGAATTTAAATGAAGGTGTAAAAACTAAGAAAGTATGCGAGAAAGGATCAACATCAGACAAGACGGAGGATTAGAATACAACAGTTGAATCAGAACGAACTGATTCATAGATTTGTTCTATTTACTACGTGTAACAAGACTTCAGCCCCATTTTCCTCTCCTACACGTATTGCATTCCTTAATTGTGACTTGACGCAATTTCGTAATGCTGGGAGGAATTTAGGAAGGATTTTGCATCTTCACCCTTCTGAACGTTTGAATTTGAACGATTTATGAACTTTTACTGTGTACTTATATTTGCCAAGATTCGTCGAAAGTGATTCACAACACTAGATAGCTAAAGACATTAAACGAAATTGAAAGCTCATTCAGGTGGAGAGTATAATATAACCTATGTGGCTGACATTTATCACATTAATTACGAATCTGTTACATAATTTGATGTAAGTGCCATTAATATTGATATATAACGCGATTAAGCTTATAATTTGAAATTAGGGATTGAACGAGTAATGGACACTCGCAGTTAGGTTATATTACTGAAAGGTCCAAATCTAAACTGCTAAATGACATCCTAATGATTACTTGGAGGATGACTTGAATGGAGCCTAATATCCTTTTAATGTACGATTTTACTAGAAGATGTTTGATTAATGATACACACACACTCACATAGTTTGAATAAGCGGACTGAAAAGCTGAAGACTTGGTGAATACAAAAGTATCGTTGAGAACAGAACGAAGACCACTTGAAAACAGAATTTGTTGTGTGTGTAAAAAGTGTCAAAAATTGTATATAAAAGAGTTGTGTGCCAACAAAAAACATATCATAAAAGAAAGAAGTGTTTGGCTGTTGTGTGTGAGAACAGATCGTTTAATTAGTGGATAGTGTGAAGGGTGTCAAATGGATTGAGAGATGCTTCATCGTCTCAGCATTTTGCAAGAACTCATCATCATTTGATTCTAATGCGATACCTGGTGAAGATGGTGGGGCAATGAGGAAGGAAGATGAGTCTGAGCAAGACGTGCTATGCTACATTAAATATATTCGTAAAGAAACAGTTTCGACTTTTGATGCATAGCCAAATAAGCTAAAATAAATTTTTGTTAGTGATAATAACAAGTTAACGTCTTAGAATATGCGAGCAGCTAGATGCGTTTTAGATGTAACAGAACTTCCATTTTCTTGTGCGTGACTTTTAAAACATGTTTTGTGCGTTACAAGCGGATCTTAAGTGCAAACTTTAAGAACTCTTATTATCACATCGTATAAGTTGGTAGGAAATACTAAAATACGGACATCTTTAGGACAAACGTGTGGTTAAAATTGTAACTAATTTAGTAAGGTAAATCTTCTAAGTTGGTCCGTTCTTCGTTGGCTTGTAATTAAGTTCTTTGAAACTGAATATATTCCCCGTCAAGATGGTTCTGGGAATCGGATACACGCTCAGGATTCGAAAGAGGTATAACACACAACTTTTATCGTATAGTAGCTTGTGCAGCAGTATTTCCATTGTATAAGAGCGGTTGACACTGCTGTTTAGTGGTCATTTGAAAGGACTTAAAACAGAGATGGTTAAATGCTTTTATGAGGGTACATGAAGGTGAGTTGAAGGAGAGTAATCAAGTTTTGAAGAATGCTCGCTGACTTCATTCTCACATAAGGCGTGTTTGCGATGCTGCATGGAATAATGCAATTTCTAATTAATTAATGGAGCCAGAGTCAAAGCTATGGATTTTGGAATTCCATTTTCCTGTCTTTGCGGCTGATGAAACCGCTTATCATCACAACAAATGACATTTACGATAAGGAAGAGTTTAAGGGGTCCATGAACCTCACTCAAGTCATGGAATGCTTTTGTGATAATCGGGAAGTTGCTTGAAAATCCTCTATCTTAATTTTTTACGATTATCGGTTGCATGTGATGAGTCGATCAGTTTGTTCCTCTATCTTAGTGAGGTGTCAGGCTCATCACTTAATCTTTTCCTTCCTTGTAATTAATGAAGGAGGGATCGAGGCGTTATAATCCGCACATATATGTCTTTATCAACTGGTATTATAGTGTCGTGGATGGGTTGTGCGTGCTTAGGGTCATCAGCGCACAATGATCTCATCCTCTCATCGTAATTGAGGCTTAATTGTTTCATTCAAAAACAAAGTTTGCTGGATCTCTACATTCCTTATGTCATAAGAGGTACTAGGGGATCCCAGAATGATAGTTGCTGAAGGGAGACAAGGAGAAAATTTCATAGTATTAAGGCATAATTAATAGTGAATCGATTTTTGATTCCTTTCATTCATCATGTTACAAGGAGGAAATGTTCTGTGAGTTCTGGTAGAGCTGCTTCATGGCTATGAATTTCAAACAAAAAGAGCATCCGATCATAACGAATGGTTAAAAACTCAAAATGTAATTAATTAAATGTTAAATTGCACACTGTTAATCAAATCCTACATTGAATGCGTAGTGCTTATGTCGAGATCTTTTAAGTGGAGATATAGTGGATTTTTCTTCTCCCAATTGTTGTTTCCAGCTACTTAAGTCGTCCTCGCATGATGCATCTTCAGAACAAAAGTCAATCTGTAGCCAACATCTAAATACGTCTTCATCACAAGTGATGAGAGATGCAAGGAAAAAATAGTTGATTCATTGTTGTAAAGTCCCTAGGATGGCCACATACTGCTGGTTCTTCACTTAAATATAAAAATATACGAGGTGCTTGCCAAAAAATAAACCCTTTTCTCAATACCCTTCACTTCGTTTTACTTCCTCTCCTCAATTATCCATTCTCTCGTGTGGGATAATTCAATTTGAATTGAGTCGATGAATCTATCGTACTAGTTATCACATCGTCATCTTAGGATAGATCTCATACTGCATGTATGCAGCCAGATATTCTGTAGTAGTCCTGCAATAGCTGCAACGCGATACTCTCTTTTGACGGTAGTAGGGTTACTCCTTGGAATTTGGAGCAAGACGCGATTGGGACGTGCAGAGACATACATGATCATGAATGCAGCGGAAAGACTCTAGGAAAGTATGATTTAGTTGTGCTATTAATCCGAGTCAAGTGAATGATAGGCACAAATAGAAGACAATTTATTGTGTCATAAGGATACTACGCAAGAAAAGAAATTCCAGGTAGTCATTTTAGACTCGAAGTATAAGTGATGTGAACCTTCTCACAACAACAAATGCATAATGTGCTTATCGTTATTATGGTCGTTTTAAGAATGGGAAACGGTTATTCATTATAATGTGTGGTGGCTGTGCAGGCACAGAAGCAATTGTTGTCACATTGTATTATCGTGATTTGAGTGCCATATGGGAAATATATTATGTATGTGTGTGAGAATTATTTGCTTCGTTCGTGCCTGGTCTCGATTTTCTTGTCGTCAATTGACTTGGATGCTTGGGCGTTGTTTCTCAATCTCTTGAAGGTGCTGGTGGTCATGTAATACCTTCAGCGTGCAGTGGAAGGCCTGAGAGTGTTATTTTGTAACTATGTCTGTCACCAGTAACTTGCAAATTCTCATCTCATGTGTGCATGCATTAGTTTTGATGATTCCTTTTTTGAGCCGGAAGAACTACCCAAGAAACCATAAATAATGGAGTCTTTTTGTGTCTCTTTTATCTCCCTCTTGCTGCCCTATTCTTCTCTCGCCTGCTTTGGTAGGGCTAAAAGAAGTCTGAGATTCTTCCAATCGTTTAATATAATCAATTTGAGTAAATGTTCTCTCGCTCATCATTTCCTTTTGTGCTTTTAAGGAATCTATTAGATAAACAGCAGGTTAGGATAATGCAAAAGAGTTGGTTTAAAGTTGTTGGGGCATCCCTGGCAGTTTATGCTTGGGGTTGTGTGTCTTCATGTATGCACTTTATTTTGATAGGAAATAGCATCAGCAGGTAATAATGAGTGGTGCATCCTCTTATTCATGAATTCATCGTGTGCAGCCTGTTGGGTGAGCACATCTGTCGTGCTTTCTTCAACTGTATGTTTAAACGAGAAACTTCTGTGCAGGTGTAAGAAAAATGACAGAATATAAAGCAGACGAAGCAAGTACATTGTACTCAGGTGTATGTGTGTCAATTTTGGCAACTGGCGAAGTCCAAAGTTTTATTGCTGTGCCCCGAACATCTAACAAGATATGCTTGAGGATGTATGTGTGGTAGCTGACCGTTTATTTTACCTACGGGTGTTCGTGCTGTTCATTTATTAGTCGGGATTCTTACGTCGTTACGATTTGCATTTCGCATCTTCACAATAAACATTTGAACATGCATGCAGACTGGGAAGTTGAGTGTACATAAGATTTGATTCAACAGCGGATTTGCACAGACAGGGGTCTGTATCTGGCATAGGAAATCCAAGAAAGAGCAAAAAAGAAATTCCTCAAGCGATTAAAATATAAAGAACGGTTTCTACTGTAAGGAAAATGGATTTTTCGTAAGATAAGTAAGAGAAGAATTGCTGTGGTGTCAACCTTTGCTCCATGTGGAGTGCCAAATAGGTCGCGCGTTCCTGATTTTCCTTTTTTAAGTAATCTACAATAAGTCGAAATGACATTTGACACTCCAAGAAGACACAATTCTTTTTTCTGATTTGTTATACCCCGCAAATGTGTCTTGTATGTCGCCGTACTACTTTTGTGTATAAAGCAGCGTGTATACATTTTATTTATTTGGAATTGACGAGGATAGACAATTTTAAACTCAAAGAAGCTCATCATCAAACATCTCTGAAGTCCTTCAGAAGCTTTTCGTTGCTACTACATCGTAAAACTCTCAGTTTCAAGGGTAGCTTGCTGCAACTTATTGTCACAGCCACAGCCAAAGGTTTACATTTTAAAGTCTCTAGAATGCATTCAGTTGTTTCATTTGATTTTGAAATCCACTTCAAACCATCACCATATAAATAGTCGTGTAGTCTCGTAGACAAGGTTCGCGTGGTTTATTAGCCTGGTTTGATGCAACTAGTTCAAAATTCGAATGACAGGGAACAAAAGTACGATGATGTATGGGAATGATTGCGTAAAAATGGATTTTAAAAGTATGTGAATGTATTTGTAAGAAGATTAGGTTAGAGAGAAAGATACATCTTGACAAGGATGAACATTATGATGAGGCTGTCATGCTGAAAATCTTTTGGAAGAGAAGAGACTTTGAGCGTATGGCAGTGTGGTTGGGAAACGAAGGCATTGTTGCGATAGAATCTTTTGTCATATGGAAATAATGAAGTGATCCTTATTGTTGTGATCGATTTGAGTGTTAAATCTTTTTGATTTATTTTGTTTTGACATTACTTTTGAAAGTTGTTCTATTTTAAATTTTCTTATATGCTTCACTTCTCAAATAAACTAAGGGCTTGTCTTAGCTAAGCAGCTGATTGCAACACTCATTTTACGTAGAATGCTTTACAGTCTCACGATTTACAACGTGTACTCAAATGTTTATTAACTGAAGGGTGAATTTTTGTTTTTTAGAAGCAGCTATCTTCACAAAGACAGTTACATGGCGGCACGAAAGGAGAAGACGTTGGGGTACGAGGGGCGCTATCGGAGGACGTTGTCACCGTCTGGTTTGGGTTCCAAATCGGGGGACGATGTGACGACTGCATCCACCACATCAATTTCCAACGCCACATCCACCGGCAAGCTTGACACTTCCCTCAGTCCCTCAGGTAATGATTAATTACTTTTGTCGCGTTTACCCTTCAAAGGATGCAACATACTACGCAACTCTTGAAGAGCATATCAAATTACACCGGTAAAATGGTAGCCCAAATCAGCGTCAAGTTCCTGAAATTCTTCTAAAAATGAAAATATTAAAAGTAGAACAATATCGTAATTTTTGCTTTGAAAAGGGGAAAAGTAGAAAAAATTCTGTAATATTATTAGAGAAGTGAGTTCATTTTGTATCACGAAATCGCGATCTGTGCTAATTTGCACCCTTTTGTTCAGTTTCGTGGCTCCATGCGAGATCAGTAAAATACTTTTTCTCATTAGGTCATGCAACGCTAACAGCCGTAGAGAGATAGTAGTCACTCGCACCACGAGATTGTTGAAACTTGAATCTTGAGTAAACTTTCCTTAAATGCCAATTAACATTTTCTGAAATCTGCATGTTTTCTACGAGAAGTTTATTATGAAGAGAACTCTGAACCCATCAGGAGGCTTAAAAGACAAAAGCTGAAGTGCCCACGGTACACGTGAGTTTGTTTTTGGAAGTCAGTAAGCCAATGGGGTTGTGTAGAAAAGGTTGCGTGACAGACTTAATTACCAAGCTATTTAGAATTTGACTTAATTTTTTGAATGAGGGTTCCATGATGGGAAAGGAAGAGAGCTGTTTGCTCACTTTTGTTGGTTCTTTCTGTTCCTAGAATATCACATTTGCTGAGAATCTCTATCTAAGCCTCTAAGCGACAATGGACTCATTCTTGCAAACTGCTTTTTAGTTTCTACATATTTACATTGACTAAACGAAAAGCGTGATCTCTCTCTCTTACGTCTGCTGTGCGTCTCAATCATACCTTTTGTTTTTCTACTGCTTCCAGGACAAAACATTTGGTCATGCAGTAAATATCGAAGGAAGTGAGAGCTAGAAAATACAAGTAGGTAGCAGCAACAGAATGTGCAAATATCTGAGAAAAGAAACCTCGAATGTGTTTAATGAATATAGGAAGGTTTGTTAATCCAATTAGTATGCATGTACCAGTACAAGTATCCGTGTAAATATATCATACATTCTGATGCACGCTTGAAAGAAGAATATTTCTGGGTAAAAATCATATTCCTGTGGATTTTTCTACAATTCCGTATTAATAATACAAAACTAGATTCCCACACTTGATAGACTATTCCCCATATATTGGATTTTCCCTGTAAATAAGTCAGAGTCAGGTATGACACAGTACTAAAGACGGTAGTTAGAAGTCGAAGTGGAAGTCGTGGATGAAATATTGATGGTGGGTTTTGCTGATTGGGAATAAAATAACAGCATGGAAGTGTCCCTTGAGAAGGTTCCTTCCCTATTATTCACAGAGGAAGGATATTTCACAAGAAATCATTTAAAGCTAATAATGAGATGTGTTTTGTGATAGAGACCTGAAAGTGAGGTCAAGATTGTTGGTTGGGATATAACGTTTGATAGCAATGAATGTAACTCTTCAAGCATGATTGATTGTGAGAAGTTGGTTGGTTTGTGGATGAACGCTCAGGTAATAAAGTAGCCTTCGTCAGACTGACTCAAATAAATAATTAGATTTCAGTTCAAGGCTCCATATACTTCTGCAAGCGCGTATTGGGTCTTTGTGCTAGCACACTATCATTCTTATGACAATATTAAGTACTTGTAAAGTAGTAATTATGTTTAAGTAGCGGATGAGTTAACAGAGAATGTAATTAATGGGAAGGCTTTTTATATTTCTTCCTTGTATCGTACCGTCTTGTCAACTTAAGTTAAGTAATTAATGGAAGGATGCAGACAGAGATAAGATTTAACGGTTGCATCAGTAGCTGACAGTGTTTCTTTGTCTTCTTCACTTCATTTTAAGCGTAGGTAGGAGTAAGCTTATCATAATATTATAGCATTGTATGTACCCACTCCATCTGATTAATAGCTAATCTTTAATTATCACTTTATTCAAAGATTATTTTTATCTCGTGCCGTCTCAATTAACGTTCCAGTGAGAATCAAGGTATATTTTTCATTATAATTGCCCAAACATTGAATTTTGAAGAACATGTTTGCCACTCTTTAAGTCATTCAAAGTTATGGATAGGTACTTTGATATCTCCGCGACATTCTTTGCATCCTTTTGCATCCACCTTTGAACATTAAATTGATTGAATTTCGATATTTTTTTATTAGGAATTCAATTGTAGCGTATAGTAAGACAGATATCATAACCATAAGTTGGGCGAGCACCCAGACACTCCGCATCACCTTGAGACACTTTGTTATCATAAAATTGAGTTTTAGTGTGCACTGCATACTTGAACTTTAGACTTTAGAGCATAATGCATACAGCACACGTAAGCCTATAGTTACAGATATTGCTAGATGCTAGTGCGTGATTGTTTTGTCTTGGATATTGATTCACAACCTCCGATAACTTTTGACACTAAGGGTGTGTCCGGTAAGTGAAACTAAATAAATAATTGAATTAGCTATACGTTTTCGTTTGTATGGATCTTTAAACAAAGATACAAGACAAATACTGAGTGACCTCAGGTCAGCGATACACGGAGCAAATTAACGCATTATCTATGTTATTTAATATTCCTTGCATAATAAATGTCATTGAATTTCTGCATAGACTAATCTAGCACTTAAATGTAAAACGTAATGAGAGACTTCATAAGCATTTTCCAAATCACACCAGTCACAATTCATGCTTTTAAATGAATTGAGACTTCAGCCACAAAATCAGTTCAAAGATTCCAAATTCGCAATCAGATTCTATGTGAGCCTTATAATTCAATGTTTGCAATTTTTTCCTGTATGCTTTATATTATGTAAGAGAATGACTTGAGAATCTGCAAAGATGTTTTGTGGTCAAAATGATGCTGATGATAATGACGAACTGTCAAGTGGTCATGTTATTCCATTCCACTCGTGTGATGGATCACACTACACAGATCTAATAATTTATTCTACAAGTTACGAAGCATTTATTTTGCACATTCTTCTTGAGTCATATTCTTTTATCTTCTTTTTCTATTGTTGTATGTTTTTGGTCCTCATCTGTCATGCACATACATTTTACAATCTTAAGTTCTTGCAATCTTGCAGTACGAATTTGCAAAAATTAAGAGTATTGTTTATTTTTCGATTGCTCATTAAATGCTCGTTGTTCTTGTGTATTACTCCTGCTTCATTCAGAAATCTTGTAATCAGAGAATTTTATTTCTTTACCAGTGGTTAGACTGTTTTTTATAAAGGATACAAATGACGCCATGGACAGACAATAATTTAAAGATGATTCACGTCGCTCAAAGCTAAATCCGAATATTTCTGCCAAATCTACGTGTTTTTTATTGTCTACGGTTGATGGTATTCCTCAACGACCTTTGTATTGAGGATTTCTGTTCTTGTGCACAATAGGTTGAATCACCGTTTTTCCGTCTGCTTAGTTACTTGTGGTGAATAAATGTGAAATGTGCACTGCAGTTGTGTTCTTAATATTTGCAGACTCAGCCCTAAAATTTGGCCTTTGACCCTTTACTTCGTAGGGTTCAGTAGACGTAATGATAACTAACCGCTAAAAAGATCTACTCAAAGCCCGAATCACCTAACAACTTGGACGATTTATGTTCACGAGTACATTGTACAATCAGTCCATTGTTTTAGCATTGCATTATCACTGTTGGTTGCATCCGTAGATATGCTACATGAGTATGGGATTATCATGAAGTCTAAACGTACTCGTATGCATGTGTAGTCTACCAGCGAGTGATGTGTTTGCTAAGGTCATCCGTTTATTATTAATTTACGTCGTCGTGATGTATAGAAAAGTCTATTAGAGAGGAAAGATATTCAAGTTTGAAATTGTAATCAAATTACTCTAAGGATGTTTGCCTTTGAAACTTCTAAATTACTTTTCTGTAGCTGTAGTCTGTAGTTTAGGAACAAATTGCTGCAAGTTATTTTGACATAACGGAATTGAAAATTTTCTCGAGGTATTCATGTCATTAATTTTGAGTATGCATGTTTTGCTCATTCGGTTTATCTCTGTGTTTTTGTGATTTGTCTCGGCTTCATGATGTCGGGTGGTATATGAAGTTGTTCCAGACGATGTGTATTTGATGGAGTTTTTGTCTTTTACATTGCACGACATAGCATGGAGGGTTGATAATCAAAAAAACCTTTGAGGACGGAGATCTCACGAATTTTCTGTCCCCTGCTGATTAGAATTTTGCATGCTAAACTGAGATTTTGGAAGAATTCTTGTAAAGGTGGTTTTTTTAGCTTGTTGGAATTGCTCATCTTCTTTACTTGTAAGTTAGAGTGAAATAATTGGGAAGTTGCGAGTTTTTTCATGTAGTAGCTTGTTTTATGGGATTTAGGGACTCCATAGTTTAGTGTTATTCCGTTTAAATCTATAGAGACGCTGTGTGCGAAGGAATAAACTCAAGTACGATGTATGATACAAATGGACATTAGTGGTTATGTCTTTCTCGTTGCTGTCGTCAGTTGAGTGTAATTTCTCAAGTTTAAAGGTTTATGTTTGCTGGGCCAGTGGAGAGAGATTTTGATCCGCATTTTATTCCACCAATTATTCTGCTTGCTGCTCCTCAAAGCACCAGCCGAGCTTCATCAGAAAACGGTAATTTAAATAGGAGGGGATTTTTGAGGCTATGATCAAAGCAATTAACGAGTGCACTCGTCAATTTCCTTACATCGAGAGCTCTAGCAGGGATTGCCTGTCCGTTCAGTCGTACGTAGGGATATCAGTTAATCATTTGTAATGGGGAGGAAAAAATTATAAGCTTCTTCTTCGACTCGGTTACTCCATTCTTCTCAAATGTCGATTGGATTTTGGCATCAAATCGAATAAAAAGTTACAGGCAGCAGCAGGCAATTAGCTTGTGTTAGTGGTGGTTGTGCACATTTAAATGGCAGAGAGCCTGACATAAATGAGCTTGATGGTGGTGTTCTGGTGATTAACGACGACTACTACTTCTGAGCGAGCTGACTGATGCTGCAGTTATTGGAGTTTTGCAATGAACGAGAGTGAAGTTGCTTATTCTACTTCTTTACTATAGCTTGTTGACTTGCTGTCGTAACTGTTCGCCCTATTACTTTTATTTCATTACGAGATTGGCAGTAAAAAAACTGCAAGTGATTTGGGGAATATGATTGGCTTTAAATCTTCTTGGTTTTGATTGCTTTGGACGATTGTAGTTTAAAGATTACTCTCGGTTGCTTGTGGGAAACAAAATGACCTTTGATGAGTACTTGTATTTTAATAGGTTTTTGAATAACAAGGACCTATGACATTCTAACTCATTTTTATGTGTTTGAAAACAATCTGACCTGCTTGTGGTGTACAATTCGCTTGAAACCCTTTCAGGAGTTGCTTCGATTTTGTTAAGTCCAGATGCTTATCCGACAACAGGTTACAGATTTTCTACGAACAAATACCGCTTGCCCGCAAGCTCATCTTCAATTTCTTCTGAAACAGAGTGCTGTGACGTCGACGGTCAACGGTGATTTGGGATTTTACTAGTTTGAGTTGATTCTACAAATATTATTGATTTTACACAGCCTTTACACACAAATTAGATATTTTTGACTTAGCGTTTAGTTAGTTCCTTGATTACTAAGCACGATAACAAGAATTCTATAGCTGAGTAGTTCTGCTTCTCATTGCATGCAGATTGTTCAAATCGCAACTTTTTTAGAATGAGGAAACCAAGGGAATGTGAAGCTGTAGGAAAGGTTGCAGTTCAGTTTGCTGTAAGATATTCAATGAATGAATTATTGTTTTCAAAAGTAATTATATTACTGAGCTATAAAATGGGGAAAATTTAATGTGGACTATTTTTGGGATCTTCGATAGCTACCAAACCCTTTACACTTTGCAAAATTGACCTAGTTACTTGTTCATGATGGAAAAGTGAAGTTGCATTGATCGGCAATTGGTGAGAGGCATTGCGTCTTCGTGATGTTCGTGAGTGTTGGAAGTTGATTGGCAGCGGAAGTAACGTCTTGCTTGACTTGCCCTACTGGCCCTCGCAAGGCACACGACTGTGAGTGACCACTGATGACTACGTGGACTTCAAACTATATCGCCTGCTTGACTGTTTTATTCTCATCAAATGTCTGTTTACAGCTGATTCTTTACTTTTCGAAGAAATAATTCATGTACTTACTAATTTCCGCTTAATCACATGCATTCAGTCCTTAATTGTTGCTCAGCTATTGGAATTATGGTGTTTAATCCGATCGTTTCATCGTGAGCAAAAGCAATAAAAGCGCGTTGCAGTATTTAGGGACAGCGTGTCTCTTTGCCGGTGCATGAGATTATAATTATAGGCCAAAGGTTGTAACGGGAGTATCACTGGTGTATGGTGTGCAGTTGTGTTCTAAATTATGCAATGGAGACCTAAGGTTAAAATGTTAGGTTGACTAGGAAGAAGGAAAAGAAACCCTTTTGGAAGGAAGGTACTTCTGCAGTATAATGTCACAGGGCAATCGCCCATCTTTGCGTCCAAGCTGGCGAATAATGATAAAGAGTAAAAAGAAACTCAGGCTTGTTTTGTAGGGAGTGATAATCTGTATTTGAATTTTATAGAATTTATATGCTAATGAAGTCCGGTCATTATGTATATGTATATATTTGTATGTATATATATCAGCTGCAATCTCGTATTGCATGATTGGTAGACGGTTAGACGTGGAAGATAATTATTGTGAAGTTAAACTGTAGAATGAATTTAGCTAAGCGCGATTGATTTTTTACGGAAAATCGTTTATATGAACAATTTAATTTTGCCTTCGCTTTTAGCAAGAAAACGTGATGGAAGTAAATAGAGTTTCCTTGAACGAGTGCATTGCACGAATCGGTTTTTCTTCACAATGACTTCCCTGTCCTGGTGAAGAATTTGTAGTCATTTGCTAGATAAAAAATCTTCCTCGAGAGTCATGTTTTGTAAGAAGATTAAAGATTAAGTTGAAGACGATGGAACGGTGGTTGATGGTTTTACTTTTATTCAATTTGAATGCTAAAGTCTCTGCTGATGATTACCTTTTAGTGTGTGGAGGTAATGTTATGTAATAGGTGAATTCAATGCCCTTCCTTCTACTTCCCTCTGCACACACACACACAAATATAAGGCTTTGTTGTAGAAGTGAATTTGTAAAGAATGTTGTCTTGCATGTCACAGTGCAATACGTTAAACTCTTCTTCCCTAATGACAAAATCAAATCTGACGAAAAGAGAATTTGCATGCCAATGTTTGAAAAGTACCTTCACCTTGGGCCATTCATTTTTGATCGTCGAATGACAAAAGATGAGAGAATCTAAATTTTGGGTTGTTTGGTCATCATTAAGGATTACACTCGTGGAGGATGAGAGTCATTAGGGGAATCTCATACACATACAACATACATGCCCACGGGTGAAAGAGTGATATAATAATAGGATGAATTCAGAGAAAGATAAGTTTTTGCACGAACCACGAAAGACTCTTCCTTACAGAATGAATGCGAAGATCGAAAATTTTAGTTGATGACGATGACAGGCAATAAAAAATTTCTCTCCTCCTTTCATCCATTCATCGATTTCTTCACCCTCCCGATGCCGTGTGATCCATGCGAATGAGGTGTGTTAGGTAATTTATCTCCAGAAATCTGTTCCTTTGTGTGAGGATTGTGGTCAAGGAATTAGAATTACGGATGACATGCAGGAGGAGGAGAGAGATTAGGAGATTTGGTGTGATGTCTGAGTCTCGCACCTAAAAGATCGTCTTGGAGTTTCTTGGCAGTTTTGTATTATTCAACGCAAAACACAATAGTTGGTAGTCTAGGTAGGTGTGATGATGTGTGGTATTTGCTCATTTTGACAATAACTGATTGAAGGCAGAAGAATCTAAAGTCATGAGTCTTGATCAGAACTTCTATCTTTTCTCTTACGATAAATGTCGAGCAATTTCGAATACCTGGTTGTGACTTGAGGAGGAATTTAGTCGTAGTTCTTATTGTTATTGCTGAACAAAGAGTTTGAGTTAGAAAGGTGGATTATGGAAGTTACGGATAGTTTAGTGCATTTCATCACGGAGGATTATTACCTAATTTTGAGGTTTTAGTATGCTTATTCGGCTCGAAGGAAATCTACAATAGATGGTTTCTTACATTTGGGAGTGCGTTCGCATATCTGCAGGTTATTGTCTCTACTCGACGCATGTACGCTGGAGGTGAATTAGGAGTTTTATGGAGATGTTCTTGTAAACATAGTGAATATAGTATTAGTAAAGATGAGGAAGTCGAAAAGACCTTCCCAAGGTTGTTTCCCCTTTGTTGCCTTTTTTATTCGAGTTCCAATGTTGTGATGATGAGATGCGGGATGATAGTGGAACTCAGCAAGTTGTTCCTGGATATGTGTGACGCTTAAAGTGGTTTTTGCTTCGGATATACTCAGGTGAGTGTAATAAGTGTAATTGCACACGCTCCTCGGTCCATAATGTGTTCATACATACTCTCAATAAGTGATGTGCTGGTCTAAGGGCAATGTCCGTTCTTGAAACGGAATTACACTTTTTTACACCACCACAGGAATGTTGCTTCGTTAATGTCGCCAGTATGCAGTTGATTACAAACCGTACCAGCTGCAGTTTATAGAAATTTCAAATTAGTCTCTTATTACTTGTGAATGAAGGTGTGTAGATTGTTGGATTAAATTAAACTAGCCTAGCTGCATGTTCATTAAAGTTACGTTGGCTTCAACCAATTCAACAATTTGTTTTTAAAAGGCGGAGGTGGTAGGTAAATTTTTTTCCCGAAGGTGTCAATATCTAGAATCTCATGAATTCCTGAACAACCATACAGTTCTTAGAATTGCTGGCATCTACAAGACACAAGATAAAAATTGACAAGAAAAGTGAGGGAGGGGAAAGTTAGATTGAAATCTGAAGGATTACTTACGCCTTCAAAGATAAATGTCGAGTCTTATTGTACAAGCGCAGTTTCGATTCATGTGAAGATGTTTCAAGATCGACTCTGATTCCCACGGAAAGGCTTAGCTAATGACGAGTGTTACAATGCTTTATCAGCTTCATCCTTTCCCTTACATCACCGTTCGTGGTGGTGGTTCTTCGTGTTCAAGTGGAAATGAGGAAGCAACATGTGAATTAAAGATAACCCAGCGATTGCATCAAAAATGTGTAAAGACGACGATGACACTTTTTGGAGTTTCAAGTAGGGAAATATATGAACAACGCAAATGAAGTAAAATTCGTAAAACTAGAAGAAGATGTAATCTAGAAATCCTATACAAGAACTGCATTTTAGTTCACTAGCAAGTATCAATGACACGGATCATGTTTCAGTTTCGTTTCCACTAGGGGCAACTTAATTCTTTCTGGGAAAGAAAGTGACCACCAGGATGTGCAATTCCGTGATTATTACGAAACTTTTTAGGTTTTGAATTTTAGGAATTGACAGAGGTAGGAAATTTTGGTTAAGGTTGGAGTCATCACATCAGTAAAAATCCATTCAAGTATGAATCTATACGAGGGAGCAGTTTACGTGATATTACATATTGTAAATGTAGAGTTATTTATGTGATACAAGTCCTTGAAAGATAGTTTTGAAAGGTACGATTGAGTTTGGTGGTGGTGGTGGTGGTACGATGCGGAATGCCTATGTGCTTCTCAATGCCCCATGTATAATATAAATGTGCGCGAGATTCAAAAACCGCATAGAAACAAGGATTTCGTTAATCTACTGCAATTAATCCAATTAAGTTTGTAAATGACCTTTTGACCCTTTCCTCAATGCACGAATTGGTAGAATGTATGATAGGACACCGGAATTAATGCGCTTTAGGTGCCGAAAAGTCGCGGAAAAGACGGCGTTTTAGGGGAAAGGAACGAGTCCTTTGGACCGACACGGAGGGTTTTTGTGGGTCTTCTGGACACGACAATTTGGTTGGTTTGGTGAAGTTAGGAATGGAGTGAGCCTGCTCGGAAGGTGGTGGTGAGGTGGAGTGAGCGAGACTGCTTGCAGGGTGGTGCTGGTTGTGGTTGTGACGGACGGACGGACAGGACAGGACTGGACTGGACTGGACTGGACTGGACAGGACAGGACAGGACAGACAGGAGATTCCCATAGAGCAGTAAACTGCTCAATAAGTACTTACGATTGGTAAGAAGGAATTAGGAAAGACATGCCAGCCACCTTTTAAGCGAACACAATTATGGAAAAGTGGTCTCCTTCTAAATGGCAATAAATGGTTGTGCTTCAATGCTACTAAAACATTCACAGATTAAACATTCTCTAAGCGAACATGACTTTCTGTATTCGACCCGATCCTTCTGCACCATTTGTGTGTGTGTTATTGCATAAATACCATTGAGTTTCAGTGTTTAAGATGTGTGTAATGAAAGAATAATGAGTAGTGGTCATGACATGGATGCTCCATTGTTTTCTCTCAAAGCTGGGATTAAATCTTTGATAATGGTAGAACACGGAGCAACTACTCAATGCCATTAGGAATCATTACTAAGCACGGCAATACAAATATACATCCAACCAGTATTGTGTGTTGTACAAATGTTCTTGTGATTTTGGCACACTACACGCGGTCCTTCTCTCTGAACCAAATAATAATGGTCTTTCATTCTTCTCTTGGCATCTTTATGTTGTTGTTCCGTACACAGGAGCAGGTTGCATGGACTCTTTGAGTCCGTAGTTGGTGATGCAATTTTTAGAATTCCGAATTAGCGTGGATGAAGCATTGACCACAATTAAGAGAATAGTGTAGGATGTTGAATGGCTGAATTGGATAAAGAGCAGGTTTCAAATGTGTTCTGCAACAATTATGCAAACTTGAATAAATGGAAGTCTATCTTAATGGCCAAGTGTCGTATCGCATTCATTTGCATTAGCAAATGGAAATTAACTATCTACAAAATGGCAAGGCATTTGCTAAGAAGACAATAGAGTCAAGATTAAGAGTTATACGATTGACTACAATATAATGTAATAATGGCATTGACAATCATGTTTGGTTGTGTCTTGTCTCGATTTCTCACACTGTCATCTCATCGTCGCATCACCCACTATTTTCTGGGTTTTCACTTGCCTAATGTCTCTCTCCCTTCCCAATTCCCATAATCCCATTTAAGCGTAAAGAACGAATTAAACCTTGGCTTAAAAGGATTCATTACTCCTGTGGGTCCCAACCTGAGTCATTATTTCAACATTACCAGACACATTATTGTTTCTCCTCATATTTGTCCATTTACATAATTCAACAAACTCACAAGATACGTTGACGACAGAGAACGAGTTCTTTTTGTTGTTTAGTGTGATAACGATGATTGCAGGTGATTTCTCTGTGTCTCGGTACGTTGTTGTGATGTTCTTTAGCACTTTTCATCCCATTGTTCTTCCGTCCCCTTCTTGCATACATTTTTGAGGCAACCGACCTGTGATACTTTTATTACATAGCTGCTGAACTGACTGCAAATTATTATGTAAATTATCATTCTGCGAGTTGTGTACTATTTTGAAATTGCAAATATAGCCCACATACGAATATAGAAATAAAAGCCTTTATAAGCAATTCGTTCCCATGCATAGGTTTAAATATAAATTGAGGAATAAAATGCGAATCTCCTTCCTTCTTTTGTAAGTCGAGGGAGATTGGGGCTGCTACAACAGAACAATTTTTGATATTTCAAAATAGATCTCTCAGTGGGGACGAACTCCGTGGATGTGTTAAGATGATGATGAGGTAGATGATTGTCTCTCACGCTGAGTTCTTTCTGCCTTTTGCTATGCACCTCTGAAGTTTCTATACGGTTTGTAGAACCAAAGGTATAATTACTAATTAGGCAAAACGGAGAGTAGAGACAGCTCAAGACATAAGAACCAGTGGCGTCAGTCTGTAATAGTCACAGCAATATGCACAGAAACGATCTCCTACTCTCCACCCTAAAACTGCAAAACTGCATTTATGCTCACATAACACGTGTGAATGGTGCAACTTTTCAGTTCTGCTTCCTTTTTTAGGAACAACTTCAACCGTTGAGCATTATGCTTTGTGCAATTTGTTAACTTGTGTACAGTCAACAGTATAGAAGCAAGTGGCATGCAAAACCTCTATTCAAATGAGATCGACGCGTATTCATCCTTACTTAACAAAGTTGACGTGCTGTAATTAGAATTGCTCAATGGAATGTAACCGAGGTGTTTTAACGACTCGAGTAGATGTAGTTTTTGGTCCGAGCCTTTAAATAAAACGCAGCTCTGTCTGTGATTACTTGCACAAGTTGTGTCATTGTCGATTGTGTCCTTTACGAAGAATATTTCCTGAACCATATCCATGTCATCCTTCATTAATGGACAGAGCAGAGGAATTTCACGGTTCTGATGGGATTGCGTGTACCTCAGGATTAGTGTGTAGTTGCAGCGCAGCGTATATAATATATATGGCCATTGTATGATGGGTGTGGATCTTGGTTTTTGGTGTCATTGTAACAACTGTCTGCATATAATTAAGCTACTCAGGAGCAAATGGCAGCAATTTTCCCTTAAATAATCTTTGTCACATTGTTTGAGGAGGACACGAGTAATGTTCACCTAAATTAGTGAACTACTTAGGTAATGTTGATTCTTGATGGCGTGTCGGGCAGGGCAGGTCTGTGAAATTGTGTATTTTCGTAAGGGATTATGAAGTCGTGAGTCAACGAGTATGAATGGGACACTGCGTGCGATGACAAATGAAACAATTTAACATTGAATTGATTAGGAGAGAAGGGAGAGTGTCCTTGCTTTGATCTAGTTCGTGCTATAAATAAATAGTCTGCTGCTGGTAGTGGTCTATGGGTCATTAGAACGGTTGACGATGAGGGCATAATTAGACAGGGACAATGAGCACGACAAAAAGTGCCTGAGATTGTCGATCTTGCGTAATCAATTACGAGACTTGTGTAGAGAATACCCCGAGAGTAACTTGAGGCTATCAGTGCCTTCATCGATTAACAATGGCATGAGAAAAATCATTGGATTTGTGTAGAGAAGGAAGAATGCGAGACAGAAGTGGATGTGTGCCAGAATCAAAGGGTCACTTCCACTCCTGGATGAATGAATCGATGAATATGATCATTGATCAATTATCAATCCATCGTGTCTCGTTCTTCTACAGTTGGTCTATGAATACCAAGTAGGATATGCATCCATCGCACAGTAAGTAGCTCCTTGCTAGCCACATTTGCACTAATTCAATTCAATACGAAAAAATGATACTCTTGCTAGTGAATTCATTTATGCAGATGCATTCTCTCTGCGGCCCCACTCGTTTTTATCTGATTGATGAATAAGGTTAATATATTTCCATGTTTGTTGTGTTTTTGCGGTTAGCTTTACTTTTGACTTCTCTCGTGTAGCCTCAGGTAGCTGCGAGGTTTTATGTAATCGTAAGGTGCAGTGGGGCTGATGACGGATGAATGTAGTATTATTGAGAATATTGAGATGCTGTGAAGGATATAAAAATAGCGTGTTGTGTTTAGTAAGTGATGATAGCAAGATGGGCAGTGAAGCAGAGCTCAAAACAGCGTGAAATGAAATCATATTTTGTTTTATAATTTAATCTGTGAAGGTCGCTGTGTTGAAAGTACCTCGATCATTTATCTTAGAGGCTTTGAGAAGTGGCAGGCAATCGAAATTCCTATTAATTTATTTTTGTAAATGACAGGAAACTTGTGAGTTGTAGGGTAGTTGGTCAGAATTGTAGTTACCTTGACCATCTGACTGACGAGTAGAGAAAGTGTGCATAGATGTATGAAAGTTAAACGATTATAATAACGTGTTTTAGTCCATTGTTGTGCTCGGCTGTGGTGATTAATTGCATTATAATGAGCACTGTGTAGTCATTCGGCCGCTGTGGTTAATTGGTTTCTTTCAGAAGAGGCGAGAAATGGTTGCATAACGACATTTAGCGAATGATTCAGAGGAGTGTTGAGAGTGACGGAATAATGACGCTGATTTGGGGCCAGTTCACCAACGCTCAATTAATCCCAATTACTATGAAATTCTAATTGTGGTTTTTGTGTTTTAATAGCGTGGGAGAAATACCACAACATTCGTCCACCCAGCACAACCGTCATCTTCAGCTCGCAGGAGATAGCGAAGGGAGCGTCGCCTTTCACGCGGTCCATTTCATGCGACTCGAACCTCTTCAACAACAAGACGGGGTTCACGCAGTCGAGTATTCCGCCGCCTGTGGCTCAGGTAGCTCCACTTCGAGATTCCTACGCGTCGCCCCCATCCCCACCCACTAGTCTTAAGGAAGAGCGACCTTCCCTCATGGTCGTTCCTCTCCACTTCGAACACAACAAGGAAAACATTCCCGAACGTCGTGAAGAGGAAGAAGAAGTGGAGGAGGAAGGCAGCAAGAAGCATGACGACAAGGAGGAGACTGTCAAGAAGTCTGAAGTGTGCCTTCGGGTCAATTGCACCTCGGATGTTGGGTCCCAGACTGACACTGCCACAGCGTCTGCAGCCGATGCCAACAAGAGGAGTTGTAGCAGCAGTAGCAGCAGTAGCCTTAATGCAGACACGCCTACTCTCCTGGAGACACCCTCTCGTTCATCCTCTTCTTCCTCCAGGACTCCTTCGTCATCATCCTCCTTCGATGACTCTGTAAGTACCAAAGGCACCATGACTCTTGTCTCCGCCTCGTACACTGGAAGACAGAAGCGACAGGAGGAACTGGAATGCGAGGAGTTGTCCAGGAGACTTGTGCAGCATTTGCCTAATGGAGATAAGCTGCAAAAGATCTTAGGTGAGTATTCATGTCTTCATTCACTTAGCGTTGTTCCAAGGGCTGGACTATATCGGCATATGTATCTTGTAGTGCCATTGCCAGAACACAAAACAACTGCGGACTACATGGGAGGACTTTTCCAGTTGGAAGTCGAGTTGAAAGTCGAAAAGGAAACGAACACATCAGCCCGGTCGAGTCCTGACCTTCTGCAGAGTCTCCCGAAGAAAGGAGCCACTCCTCCTGCTTCCCCAACCCCAACTGAAGTCAAAAGGTATCACAAGTCGATTCATTTGTGTTAATGTTAATGTGACGGGAAGTCGTGACTAGGGGAGGTTCGCAAGGGTGCTCCCCTTCATTTTTAATGAGTTGGGCAGACAAAGCATCAACGTCCCCCAACCTGTCAATAATGAATGAATCCGTGCACATCAATTGACAATTATGTCTCTTTAAATACGTAGTATGTCGGGTGTAATCACTGGAGAGTAGGAAATGAAACCTCGGGTAGGAGACATCGGACAAGATAAGCTCTACACGCGAACTATCCCTCAGTTAAAGCTCCCAGTGTATAAATATTGGGATGGCTGAATGGCTGGGCTATTTTAATACCCCGTGTCTTCCTGGGCAGATTAGAAATGCTTCGATCGTTGCAGTAGTGAGGCTTCTTTCAGTGCTTTCTACTTTTGTTGTTCGTTGTTGTGTCCATATTGACCCTTCGTGTTATCAAATATCTCTCTCTGATGTATCTGTGTCTCTTATTAGTACACAGCGGGCCATTTGCATTCTTACACATTCCCCTATGCATGTAAATTTATGTCTGCTTCACTTTCTTTCGAGGCTTGAGGTGTGTTTAGAGTTTTCACTATTGCCAACCAATAGCAACGGCATCGATTCCCTGAGAAAAGTCAGTCTCACTCTGTTCTTATTAGTTGTGAGTCATTCCCAGGTAAAATCGGGTAGCACCCGGTTCTCCCAACTTCAGTGTTCACTAGTCACCCTAATAGTCACTTCTATTTCTCTGTTGATGTGGGAATGAGCGACCTAATTTTTATAGCAGTGGACTTTGCGTAGCAGCTCATCTTCGTCATTCCCACCTGTGTCTGAAGTTATGAAAGACTTGTGCCACATCCATCAACGCGATCTCGTAGTCACTCATTATCTCGTGTGGTTGTGTGTTGAGCCATAATTTGAAGAGACGCCTTAGGACTCGCCAATTTAGTTTTTGAGTTGAATTATGGATTGAATTACTTGGATGAGTAAAAAATTGACCATTGCAAGTCGTGAGTTACATCATCGGAGGATTTTTCGGTTGAATGTGTTGTAGTCTTATGGAAGTGCAGTGAAGTGCAAACATATTTCTGATGAGTAAGCACCGTTTGTGCATCGTGAAAAATGTTGTGCACTGTCTGGGATAGACTGTCAATGTCAGTCAAGTTCAGGTGGTTCACGAAAATATTGTGTGTGTATAGTCTGGGTCAACCAACACCAATCAGCCGAGTCTAATAATGTTCATTCGTCTGAGTCTTAATAGACACTTTTTCAAGATAAATTTGCAAAAGCACGAAAGAATGCCGACATTTGAGTGCTGCAGTCAGGAAACGAGTTTGAAGAGTTCGGTCATTCACGAGATGATCTTATTGTCTGCGTAGAAGCTGTCAATTTACTTTAATAGGTCCATAAGGACCATAGGCCATCAGGGTGGTATTTAAACTATATAGTCCACACAGTCCATGCAACCAAACTACCGAGAACAGATGTGCCTGCCTCCTCGAGGCAGTTGTTTAAGGAATTTTTGCAAAACGTAAAAATTAAGACATTTTTTGCAAATGGAAGAGGCAGCGGTCAATCTTCTTTATGTGTGAGGATGACACAATAGTCAGTGAGTGTAGGTAGACACACATCATTCTTTCGTGTCAAAAGTTTATAGGAGATGCAGAAAAGTCCCGTACGATCCAGTTGCTTTACTGCATTTGTTCTGGTTCGTCTTTCATGTCGTGAGGGAATTTGGGAAAGCATGAGCTCAACTATGCAGGCTTGTTCACTGCAAATCTGGTCTAATTACATGCTAATCTAATAATGATATGCAGAGGGTTTAAGCAAAAAAATATACTTCTATTTGATATTCTAATTAGATCGGAAATCTTTATTTCGCATCTCTCTACTTGCTACAAGAGTTATTTCCTTGTGTAGACTCTCACGTAATGATGAAGCAGACAGGCAGCTTTCTGCTTGTGGACTTGTGTGCAATCTACAGCCTTTCTATGGATTGTGCATTCCAATCTTTGTAGAGTGCACTTTTAAGTAATGAGATTCTGTTTGACCAGAATAATGGTCGAGGGTTAATATATGTAGAATAGGGAAATACTCGCATAAAAGATACATGTCATTTGGTAAATGTGATCCGTGTCTGGTGGTTATTCGTGTATAATCTCAAGGTACTGAATAATCGCGAATAATGGATTGGTGAATTCCCAAACGACTTGATGGATATGCAAAGACATGAAACGGGAAAAGCTTGACTGGAATGATCCAATGTGAAACTAAACTTTTTAGCAAGCAGGTGGTATCTTTTTTATTGTAGTGGGTTGTGTTCTGAATGGGTCTGTGACGTGTTCAGCGCACATTATTCATGCGATATATTGATTAAGTGCTGAATGGATTAGCAATATTTTTATTCTGCAAACAGTTTAACGTTACGTGAATAGAAGTGAGTCATTTTTACTTCCACGTTGTTTTATGAAACTAAATATTAGTTGGAGTTAAATACTACAACTGTTGATACTGTTGGACTGGAGGTGAGTTCTTATGTGAGTCGTCGTTGGTGGTTGGTGTTGGTTTAGCAGGTCTTGTTAAAGTTTAATTGTTTTTGTGCAGTGTAGAGCATTTTTGACGTGCAAAAACTATTCAACGTAATAATAATAATGTTGTCTTGTAAAAGGACACATGAGTGATGGATCTGCGGTTGTGACAAATGTACTTGTTGTTGTGAGGGTAAACCATGACCCAAGTTCATCATCCAATTGAACCAGTCCATCATAGGAAAAGATTGTCCGAAAACAAAAGACATTATGAAGGAACAATTAACGTGCAAAGGCTGGTTTATTTTAATTAAGATGATCCATCATCTTCATCAAGATAACGTCGTGTAAACTTCTTGTCGCAACGAAAAACACATAAGTTTAAAGCAGCAAGGAAATCTTGGATGTTGTGATTATTGTGATTGTAACGGAGACAGCAGCAGCAGCAGCATCAATTATGAGACGAAGTCAATCTCTAGTCTACGTGGATACGAAGTAAGAGAAGTTATGGACTTGAGTATTCAAAGTTCTATAATTCCACAGGGAGTGAATTGGAGATTAGCCTCAACCTTAGAAACCTATGAAACTGATGGACACACTCCTGAGCTTGGCCTCTCCTATCAGAGAGAGAAAAACCAAGAAATAATTGATATTCATTAGTAGGGAGTCTTTTGTTTTATTACAAGAGAGATTCGCCATGAGAGCATCCGTCAAACATTAAGTATGCTTATGTTTGAGTGTGGCCAATTAAGATGAAAGAAGCCTTCTCTCTTTCTATCGATTTGATTGTGTGCCGTTGCTTTGTTGCTATTGTTTTGGCACTTTCATGTCAGTTGTGAGATCACTTGAGAGGGCTAAATTGATTGTTGTTGTTTTCTTACGTTGCACTGTGCAAATGCAGTTAAGGTTAGTAAAGGTTAAGGTCACTTTTTGCGAAAATTCCTCAGCCTTTTGTAGAGGGAAATTGCACGTAAGTACGTGTGTGGAGTTGGCCTCCGCAGAAGAAAACATACGACTGGCAAAAAGTTAATTGTTGTTGGGTCAGGTTGGATTTAAAGATTGGATAAAAATTATTCAAAAATTTGAGTCAATTTGGCGATTGATATTGCAGCGAGCTTATTAGATTGATCTTATGTTTAAGTATCCTGCGGAGATAATGAAAAGTGTCTCGTAAATCTCACTTGTTTTACTGCCTTAGTGAGATAAGAATGATGAGACTGCAGCTCTCTTCAATCTTTGGCTTCATGCTTGCACGAAATAATTTGAGACTCGGTAATTAAGCCAGTTTGCATCTTTTTGTGTCTTAACGAAGAATACGTAGCGATGGTCAAGTAGTTAACTTTGATTGCATGAGATTACTTGGAATGTTACTTTCCATTGTGAAGAAGCTGATGACCGAATGGGGAGTGCGACTGGTGGTGGATTTCCACTAACCGTAGCAAAAACTAGACTTATTTTGCACAGTTATTCCTCATTACTGTTGTTCATCTATTGCCATAGGTTAAGGCTATTAGTGTCCACAGCAATTTTTGAGATGGAGAAGCTTCTCTTTGTTACGTGCTGAGTTTTATTGTGCGATGACACCCAGGAAGTGATTTAGGGAAAGATGGGATTCCGAATGGATTGCTGTGTGTGTGCTTGTTGGGCTGGCTGCTTCTTTTTTAGCTTTTGGGCGTGAGAAAGAAACGAAAAGTAGTTTGGCAATTATTTGCAAAGACAAAAGTCGTGATGAGAAGAAGTTACTCGTCGACAATGATCGTGATTGCGCTGACGGTGAAGAAAAGAGATCGAGGAATGACTCTGAATTTGTTTGCGTAGCTACTTGTTGTATAATTGTGAGTTTAATGAGCTGAGGTGGGCGGAGGAATCAATTACCACCGGGACTGAGACTAATTTATTGAAAATACGGAGTCACGACTTCCCAGAGTGAATCAATGCAATGCGCTTGAGAGCAATTAAAGAGAGGAAAACCTGCTCTTAGGACTAATTGATTATTGTTCTTGACTCTTAAGTCTCAAATGAATGTGTGGTTGTCACGAGAGAGTTGACTTCAGTTGTAACATATGTGCTTGTCTCTTTCAGGGTAAATGGACATGCACCTTTGCCTGCAGATTCGGCGTACTTTACAACCTCCGAAGTGAAAGCCAAATTCCTCACTCAATATGTCAACGATATGAATAAAAACGATTCCCTTATCGGCCGCAGTCAAGACAGCCAAGAACTGAATAAGCAGAAGGTAAGATTGATGAAGGCTGCAAAAGTTGATGAGGCACGACGAAGATGCTAATGATTGTGAATTAACAGGAAATGCTGGTCTCTCGGATAAGTCGTAAACTAGACATTCTGAAGGAAGAGCAGCTGGAGATCCGAAAGGAAATCGAGTCAAACGAACAGTTGGGAGAAGAAGTGATTGAGCGAGTGAGAGGAGCAGCCACTCCCTCTGAGTTCGACAAGTTCAAGGGGCACGTGGCGAAGATTGAGAAGGTCACTTCTCTCCTCCTCGGACTCTCCGGCCGACTTGCTCGCGCTGAAAACGCTCTCATGAGTCTCGCTGAGAACTCTAATCCCCAAGAAAGAGTAAGTCAAATCAAACGTTAAGTAATAACTGCAGAGAGAGGCTACCTAAGGAGCCAAGTAGTTGTTGGCTGTTAACTCACGCTTCACCACTAATAGGCCACTATTTCATATTTTGAAACAAATCAGAAGAGAAATGTTGTAGCCAGTGGGCAGAAAATCCAATTCATTCAAGGTAACCATGACATGCAGTTAATGGAGGAGTAGCAACAACGAAAGTAGTCTATTGAACGACAAATTCATCTCCTATCATTATACAATTGTGATTGCACAACTTTTTCTCATTAACGAAAGGCTCGAAGTAAAATACGATTGATGAGGTCGTCATGTGTACATTTTGTTTGATGAAACGACTTCTTGATGAGAAGAAGAATCCAGTAATAACATCTCTTGAGTGATGCTAATCACCAAGAATTGAGTCAGTTAGTGTCATTTCATGCTTCATGCTCATCCTTTTGTCTCCGCGTGATCTCAGGTGTTCAATCATCTCTCTCCATTTGTCTCGTATCTCCTCATTCTCCCTTCTACTCCTCAGAACATTCTTTATGGATGAAAAACCCATGCAGTTTTGACATTAAATGAATGTTATTAACAGTCAATTAGGTTATCTGTGGAGGTAAATGATTCGTGTGAACGGTAGAACACCTTATAGGCCTACAGAGTCACTTGAGATATTTGCAACAGAGGTCAATCTTCGGTTGCGTCAGTGGAATTTAAAGAAAAAAACGAACCGTTTACTCCTTCACTTAACACCATGAAATTACAACCATAATTGAATTAATTACTCGATATGGCTGTTTTTACATGCAATTTAGAGATTTTGAGGCCATTCTGCGAATTTGAAGGTAATCACACGAGGGCTGCGTAGAGAATTTGCACAAGACTTAGAAGACTTTTAAGAGTTTAGATATTTAGATTCCATCACGAGGAAAGGAGAAATTACGTGCACACGTTGAGTAGATGGCAGAAAGTGTGTGTGAGTTGGCAACGACAATTGGGACTCTCGTTTTTCTCACCTTTTCTACAGCCAAGGACGCAATCAAAAGTCGAAAGACCTGGTGACTCACCGCCGACGACGACTACGCTACCTTCTTCAAAACTCTCGATTACTTGATTTTTGTGTCATTTGAGTCGTGAGAGTAAATAGTAAAATCGTAATGACCACGAGTAGTTGGCAAGCGTCCATGAGTGAATGAATTGGATTTTGAAAGTGTCTTCGAGAAACCTCGAGTGGAGATGGGAGTCTGTTGAGATGTATTTGCTAATGGATGTTGTTTAATTGCAGAAGATCCTGGAGAGCAAGAGGGACAAGTTGAAGGAGCAGCTGGAGGAGGCGAAAGTGCTGAAGGAGTACACCGACGGGACGAGTGCAGCGGTGTCGGCGATTTTAAGGAAGTACCTGAGCCCCGAGGCGTACGCTGACTACACTCACTTCGTGAAAATGAAGGCCAAGTTGATAATCGACGCTCGTGAGATCGACGACAAAATCAAATTGGGCGAAGAGCAAATGGTCGCACTGCGCGATACACTGAACTACTCAACTTCATAGCTACGCGTCGAATGTTGTTAGTGTTGTGTAATGGTTTAATAGTCGTCGTCTTTGTTCTCTTAAGTTAATAAAGAATAAATGGTTAAGCGTTGTTAATGTACATAAGTTGTGTCTTCTTTTGCTAATAACGACGAGGGGTACAGTGGATTTCTGTTTAATTGGATGGTGCTACGTACACACTTGACTTTACCTAAGATTACACAGCAGCAAAAACTGTCGCCGTTCTCGAAGATTGTGTTGTTAATTATAATGTATCGTTCATTGTCTTGTGCAGATTTATGTGTATCATTATTTCTACTAATTACTCCATTAATCCTGTAGGATATTACCTTAAATCCATTGTTAAGTGACTGTGTGTAATTAATTAAATATTATAGATTCCTGTAACAACGCTGCTAAGGATGTGAAGGAGTAGTTTTAGGGGAGGAGTATTTTTAAGTAGGCTAATTAAATCGTTCTCGGTACTAAAGATTACAAATATATATTCATCAAGAGTCGAATTCAGTGCCCTCCTCTCCACACGACAAATAAAAGCGTACAAAACAAATTCAACCTGTGCTCTTTTTATTTTTGCATAAATAAAATAATTAATATTGCACATTGCTCTGATGATGGGTATAAAAAAGCTCTGTGAGGAGTAAGCGTAGATTTTGGTTTACGTGGGGGGCAGGGGGGCGGGGGGGGGGGGTTACGTGGAAAGAAGGGGCGGAGTGGGGGATTCTGGGTGGGAGGAGTCTATCGAACCAACGCCACTGTCGTTCTTCTGTCTCCTCTCTTCAGTCTTGAAAGGCACGTCATTCCTTACGTAGCCGTTGGTTGGGCTTTGCGGTAACGTCACTACCATGTAGCCTGTGTTATTCGCCAGCAGTGGATTGAAGTTGGTAGCATTAGCTCCGTTGACGATGCCGTTGCTGCCTACGCTGACGTAGCCGTTATTAGCCACGTTGACGATGCCGTTATTACCTACGCTAACATAGCCGTTGTTAGTGACACCGCCGTTGCCGTTAGTAGCTACGCTGGCGTTGTCATTATTAGTTACGTTAACGTTGACACTAGCTACGTTGACATACTGGACACATTTCTGTGAGGGAGTGATGGGAACGAGGTATCCTCCGTTGTCTGCAGAGGAGGACTGGGGAATATGAACATTCTGGTAAGTGTGGGACTCCCTGTTGATCTCGTCGTAGGGGACATTCAAGTCGACGTAGTGTTGGCGAAGGCCTTCTTCCATAAGGCCGCCTATCCGGCAGACGAGGTCAGTGAAGGAGGGCCGTTCGGTGGGATCTTGAGTCCAGCATTCGAGCATGAGGTCGTAGAGTGACGAGGGGGCGTGGGAAGGCTTCTCCATGCGATATCCTCCCTGGAGGAGTTGGCAGAATCGCTCGTCCGCCTCCATTCCCGGGTACGGATTTCCCCCCAACGAAAACAGCTCCCACAGAACGACGCCAAAGCTCCACACGTCCGACTGTGTGGAGAACACGCGGTAGTAAATCGACTCGACGGCCATCCACTTGACAGGAAGGAGGCCTCCCTGCACAAACACAACTCCCTTTTAGTAAACCCAACGCAGATGAAGACACTCCCCTCGTAGCTCCTCACTCACCTCCGACTTCTTCTTGTACTCATCATCTTTGTACATTTCCTTCGCCAATCCGAAATCGCAGATCTTGACGACATTGTTTTCCGCTAGGAGAACGTTTCTGGCTGCCAAGTCTCCGTGGAGGACTTTCCTAGAGGCCAAGTACTCCATTCCTCGTGCAATTTGAAACCCCCATGCTAAGAGGTCGGTCGTGCTGATAGGAGAGACGTCAACGTGAACGTAGTCTCCCCGGTACATCGACAGGTAGGTCATGTCTGTGCTGACACTCTTTCCGTTGTAGTCAGGCTCCTTCTTCACTTCCTCCGCGATGACGTCCAGCTCCTCGAGAGTTCGGTATCCATTAGACGCGACCTTCCTACCGTCACCACCAACGTCCGTAAAAGTTAGCGACGCGTAATTCAACCTGCATGCACGTGCAACCAGCCACCAAAAAAGCACATTCCCGTGTTAGCACCACACCTTCCACCGTCTAGTCTCTCGTGCACTAAGTCTACAAACCCCCACTTACTTGGGCGATGGGACTGAAGGACGTCTCTCCATGATCGACGAGTCTATGCAACCGCGCTCGTGGTCCAGTTGGTCCACAAACGTGTGTTTGTGGCGATGCAAATAGGAGAGGAGACTTCCATACTTACAATACTCCACGATCACCAACAGCTCCCCTGCACAAACACGTGGGATTATTAGAAAAACATTCTTCAGACTGACCAGAGAAAGGAAGTCACGTGTCTCACTCTTTTTGACGAGATTCTCTGTGCAGGCTCCCAGAAGGTTGACAACGTTGACGTGCTGACCCAGGTGAACCATAATCTTCAACTCAGACATGAGAGCTTTGATGTGACTTTTGTCTGCAGTGGCCTTCACCATCTTCACTGCGACTGTTGACTTCTTTTCTCCAGGAATGATGTCTTCAGCGTCGGCTTTCAACACCCGACCGAAAGCTCCTGACCCAAGTTGCATCCCCAGGTGGAGTTTCGCACGAGGAAATTCCCACTTGGAGTCGTCGTACGGAAGGTACTCCGCTTGATCTTCCAGATTTAACTCTGGATTTATCTTGTCAACGTCTCCATTTATCCACTCCTTCCCTATCACACTCTGCAGGTACACTTTCAGACGCCACTCTTTGTACGCCTTCTCTGCAAGACATCCCACGAGGACGACAAGAGCGATCACAGCAGCCACGAGAAATGCCGCCAGAATAGGATTCACCGGGTCTTCCTCCACCACCAGAGACATCGACTTCACCGCTTGACCTCCGCGATTCTCAGCTTGACACTCGTAATTCCCGGACGCTTCTTCTGTCAGAAGTTCGAGCAACAGACTCTGACCTCCCCGTTCTAAGGTTCGCTTTATTTCTTCAGGCCACAGCGCCTCGTCCATTCCGTCCTAAGGAAAATTTATCTCAATGAAAATACTTAAGGGGACTTACGTGACTATGAGTGCTTAGCTACGTACCTTCAACCAGTAGATTGTTGGAGGAGGAACTCCTTCGGCATCACAACGGAGTTCCAATCTCAGCCTGTCAACTCTACTTACAGTGCGTTCCGTGCCGTTCAAATTGGAAGATGTGATGGTCGGTGGGACAATACCTGAAGAATCATTTCTTACTTAAGCAATGGCAATGGTAATTTGGTTTGTTGTTGTAACTTACGTTGGACAGCCAAAGGAAAAGACGAGTTCCTTTGAGACTTCCCTTCGCCCACACGACACACGTAGGTGGCTGAATGGCTCAACATTAGTCGACTAAAAACCAAGACACTCTGCCAAGTCCACGGAGACTCCTCCTTCCTGACGCTCAGTCCTTCTTCCTCTGTCACCACTTCCCCTCGAACTAGCCACTCCACTTGCTTCGACCCGTTCAGCTTAGACAATCCACAAATTAATCGGACATTATCGTCTCCTTCCACGAAGGAAGTTTCGGATGAGTTTATTCCAAAGCCGTAGCTTCCTTGGACGTCTATCACTCGCATTGGGCGGTAGTTGCAGTCACTATCTATTGTGTTCACTCCACGACACATCCACAGTCCGTGTTCCTTCGCTTCCACTTGAATCGTCGACCGACTCCCATGAATTGACTGACTCACTTCAGTTGCACCCTTAGAATCAGAATTCAAAGTCAGCTTCGCATTTCATAAATAACACGAGTGTGTGTGTGAGTGACTAGGTGTGAGATTACCGTGAAGGGACTAAAATCCTTCGTGGGGCATCCTGAAGGAGCTTCCAGAACTGAAGGAATGAAGTACCACGTTAAATTGGGTGGAGGGTAGCCTGCTGCAACACATTCGAGTGTGTGGCCCCTTCCTGCCAAGAAGTAGTCTCCAACGGTATCCTTCGCTTTGATCGTCACACTGGGCTTATCTGAACAGACAGAGACACAACCATTCGTTATCATTTAGTGTGTTACTAATTGAGACTGTTTGAAGACCCACGCACCGTGTACGGTGAGATGCAAGTTCAGAGTAGTTTTAAGAGCAGAAACGACTTTGTTGCGAATTGTGAGTTTGTAGGGTCCTGCGTTTTCCAACGTCGCACTCTTCACCATCAGTAAGAGGTTTGTTCCCTTCTGTTCCGCGCTGAACTTCCTTCCGGGTCCAACCAACGCTTCATTTCCATCTGCCGTCGCCCATTCCCAGTTGAAGACCAACGGAGATGGAAATGTGTCGACTTTCACCACCCAACGGGCATCGTGTCCCCTCATAACCGTCAGATTGTAAGTCTCCGTGCTGACTTGTAGGTTTCGATATCCAGGATCTGTAATGACAGTAATGAGTTTGATATTTGACAATGACCTTTTCAACTCTATTCTTTTCAATTGTTAAACTCACCGAACACTCGAACTCGCTTCGACACAGTTTTAATCGACTTCCCCACAGTGACTGCACACTCGTAAGTTCCTTCGTCTCTTTTCTGTACATTCCTCACTTCCAAACGATTCAAGAATTCTTTCATTCGAGGGTTCTCCAACTTAGTCTGGAAAATGGTGGCTCTTCCGGACTGAAGGCAGGAAGTCAAGGACCATTTGATAAGTACCATCAACAGTGTAATCTTCTAATTAAAGTTCACTTACGTGAATGACGTCTGTAGGTTGTGTCCAATTGAGATTATAGAAGATATGCAGCTCCTGTTCCGACCTACAGTTCAAGACAAGCGTACTTCCAACGCTGACGGCTCCATCGTCCGTAGCATTCACTCGGGGTTCCCTGAGGATAACAGGCTCTGCAGAAGCGAGGACAAATGTGTCACTTTCATAGTCAATTGCTTATTAAATGCAATATTGGTTAGTTAAGCGCTGCGGATTGTAAAGCGATTTTGCGCTTCAGTATTACCATAACTGCTGACTGTATGCACCATATACAAAGCCTGCTGCGTTTTTCCGGAGAAAGAAGCTGTGCACTCCCAGTGCCCATTGCTCTTGGCACCAACATTAGCAATAGTGAACCCCACGTCAGGGTCAAAGGTCACTCCTTCACCAATGGGAACCTACATCACCACACCAACCGAAGGATTGAAGCACTGGAGTCAGACCAGTTGGATAAAAGCTCTGGAAAAGTCTTACTGGAAGTGACCCTTGCTTCAGCGACACGGTGACTTCTGGAGAGGTAACGCTACACGGGACGATGCCTTCGAATCCGACCGTCCACTGGAGGATTTCGCTGTCGGCTGTGGAGGCGAATAGCTTCTGCAAATCTGCGAAGCCATGCACCCAGTTTAGCTTTATTAGCCTCATGCATTTCGCACAGCGTTCCCCAATGTAGCTTTCTCATGTTTTTCATTTTAGTTGCATAATAGTATAGTAAATATTTATATATAGCTGTTGCTGCTGTTTGCGTTTTAATTTTGGCACTGTCGTCTCACTTGTCTGTGTTAAAGGTACGAAGCTAGAAGGTTGGTTGGTTGGCTTACCACTTAACCTTACGTAAAGATGGACACTAGCTTGATCGGAAGTGTCGTTGTAGAGACAGTTGAGGAGCCCTTCGTGAGCGACGGTGGCGTTGCTGATGGTAAGAAGGCTGGAGTAAGTTGCGTTATCCTCATTGACGTCCTCAAAAGACACTCGGCCGTCGTCCTGCTAATCAATCGAGTCGTGAGAGTGGAACATTCGCATTATCACATTTATGATTCATGTCAACAGAGAAGATGTGCAAATATTTGAAGAACTTATTGCCCCTTCCTGTCATCTCACTAAAACACGATCATCTCCTGTTCCACCAGAAAGTCAAATATTGCAAGAACAATTACTCTCGGCAAGTTGTGGAAACGGAAATAAAGCAACATGCGGGGTGGGTGGAATGGAATAATAATAAAAGGCAGATGGGAAAAGGCTCGACAGACTGATTGTCTCTACTGCAGTTTGGTTGGACAGTAGGTAGCACAGAGGGAAGTGGACTTACGGTATTAATGTGACCTAATGACCAATGAAGGGGCTGGTTCCCTCGACACAGAAGGACCAGTGAGGATCCTGAGGTGATGTGGACCAAATCATTCGACCTGATTTCTTCTGGAGGTCCGGGATCAACTATTTCCAGTTGAGCAGTCACTCCTCCCACCAACAGCCCTGTGGGATAAAGCACACGTGGTTAGCATCTTTTCCAGGGTATTTCTTACACAATAATAAGAAACATGTTATGATGAGATGCACCGAAGCGTCTAAGAAAGAACCTTACAGTCTCAAACTAGTTCTGCAACTTTTTCTCAGGAAAAACTCTTTTACCTAATATTTCATTTTTTCTGGAATATTGGGAAGGATCTCATACGCTCTAAAGCTCCTACCAAGTTACTCTATCAAAATAAAATTGAAATTTACTAGTAATACTAGACATCATGCCTACTTAATCACGTGCATCTTTAGTTCATTTCGCAGTATTCGCAGGAAGAAATGGCACACTGTAAAGTTTTTCGTAGGTAAAAATGACTCTGCTAGACTCTGCTCATTAATAAATGTGAAAGAGGCAGTGTGAGAATCTGTCATAAACTTTCTCCTAATTCATTGCTCATCTGCGTCAATTAAGTTTTTCCAAGTAATCCAGTTAATCATGTTTTTTAATTATCTTGATAGCCAATGTAGGCGACGTGTTATACATCAGTGTAAACTACTGATGGCTGGATATGTGTTCCTTAAAGGTCGAATGGCACATGGATGACACAAATTATTAAAGTGCAACTTGACGGGTCCAACCATACAACCTCTTTATAAGTCAGCAGGCTACTTGCTTAGTAAGCCAATATATTATGCTGGACTGTTTTCAGGAAGATAAGCTGAATAGCGAAAACAGATTTTACTGGGAATTAAGTTAAGTTATCTCATCCGGCCATACTACTAACCCATCCTATGCTGACTGAGCATATAATATTTATCTCATCTTTAACGAGAAATATGCGTTCAAAACCTCCAATGCTCTTATCATCACAGTCAGAGTTATGACGATGTACATGTGTAAAACATAATTGAAGTTATTGAAGTAGTGTGTGGTGCAGCAGAATTGTTTGCAGCTGTAGTGCCGTATCATGTTGTACCTAACAGTTTTAACAGACTGATCGGGTCTCTACAGAGTAGCGAACAATCAGAGATTAATTGAGGTGCATGAATCTCCCTCCATCATCATCCTACTTAAATTATTCATGCATAAAGAAGTGCACAATAGCCAAGACTTGTCTTATTTGGAAACCAAAGACACGTTGATGCAGTCGATTGTTCCACTTCAACTTGACAGAGGTGTAAAGCTTCGTGCTTCTCCTACACAGAATATATGCCTATATTTGAATTCAATAACTTGGAGGAACGAATTTACTCTTTTGCGTCACTACTAAGTATACACTTAACGCGGTCACGGTTCACAGCGACTTTGCTGCATGACGTCATCGATTTATTGCAAAAAATATTAATGTATATACATATTATGCTAAGCAGTTCTACCCAATTCCCATGTAATTCTGCGTAAAGAGCAAAGAGATAGTCAGATGTCACGAAAAACGAAGTTGAGGTTGTTGAAGTTGAAAGTGTGTACTCAAAGCTTTACATGAATGAAAGGGAGCTGAGACGAGAAACAATGATTTGTCTTCAAACAAATGACTCAACCGACATTAAACTCCTGTGAGAGGAATAAATTAATAATTCGCAAGTAGTTGCCATTATGCGAAATATACGTGTGTGTTGTATTGACTACCAAAGTACCGAGTGAATTAAGATTAAGACTAAACACGCTATTCCTACACGTATTTTATGCACTACCGTCTCACATGACCTTCGGACGATGGAATTACCAGAACAACAATAGAGAGCTAGTTGCTTGCTTAATCTTCCTCCTCAAGACGTTTGTACCTTATGCCTTTTATGTGACACCTTCTTAATTCACCCGTTTATATGCGAATCTCTGGCTGCATAATTTAAGCGTTGAAGTAGTAGACACATCGACACATGTAGACATTTGTAGGTTTATTTGGACCAACGACCGAAAAAGTTATTATTAACTTATGATACCATATTTTGTGTTCTTAAGGAACTTCCTCGTGTTGTTTGTTGTTGAAAAAAAGTTGTGTTGTATGCGGTTTTCGAGTGCACTGCAGTTTGATTGCGAATAGAAAACTTTCCGCGATAAGTGATGGGTTACCTATCTTAAGAGTACTATGTGTGGGTTATCATTTCTGTGCTTTCCTCCTATGGCTTGGAGTGTAACAATACTTCAGTAAAATAGCAGTGAGATCTCTTCCCGGACGGATGCTTGTTTAAAATGTAAAATGTTTGCCTGTGTGATCATCCTTTCTCGATTACCAATTTGTCTCCATAAATGTATTGTGCATGAGATGAGAATGTACCCTGTGATTTTCTACCCTCCTATCACTCATATTATTATTTGTTGTTTGTTTTACAGGAAGTAATCTTTAGTGCGACTTTTGCTGTGCTTACACATTTTCCAGTGATTCAGTGCTTGGAAGTGATAAGAGACTTTTGTGTAAATGTGTAATCATAATCGGTGCAACTATTACGCATAAACTGTAGAAAACATCTTTAACTGATGTTTACTGATAGGTTAGAATGGATGCAGGTCGCTGTTTGGTGGATAAATGTAGAGCAAGACAGCATTTCTTCATCCATGTTTACAGACAGACTTGAAGTTTTAAAGTTGTAGCAAAGAAAAGGCGATGTCGATGGCTATGGAAGTTCGAAGTAGGAGAGAATATGGATTTCTGGGTAGTCTGGGGGAATTTGGAATCCTACGGTGAATGTCAATAAACAAACCTTAGTGCCGTGACATGAAGGAACTGAACGAAGATGCAGCATAAAAGAAGAAGATTATCCACTGACCATCTGATGACGATCATATGATCAAGTATATAAAAAGTATGAACGGAATTGGTAAGAAGTCTTGTTGTGCGAAGTCCATAAGAAATTCCCATCCAGTGGTTCTTTAAGTTATAAATTGGTGGACTGGGCAAAACTTACCAAGGCCGAGGAGCAAAAAGATTCCTAGTCTCACTACGACTTGTACGCTCCTACACATCCTCATCTTCTTTTCTGCATGCAACTCATCACAAACACCTCACTTAACTCTTCTATCGTTTGTAACACATAGTTTAAGGGATGAGAATCTTCTAGTAACTAACACACATTCCCTGGAGTCAATCGCTTAATCCCCACACTTCTTTGGTATATGGAACAGGGACACGAAACTTAAGAACCCGACCACGGAATTGTATAAGAACGGAGTCAACCACTTGTGACTTTTAAGCAGTAGAATAGCCACAAAGTGAAGGATGAATGGGAAAAGTGGTCAAGCGACGATCGACGATGATGCTACTCCTTCAACCTTGCAAAACAGACTGAGAGAGCCGTGACAAAACGCTGCTCTCTACATTCGCTTGCTTACTTAACAACTAACTCGATCGCCGATCGACACCACCCTTCTTCAGTTATACATCATCACTTATAACCCCATCACCAAACAACTGTCTCTTCACTCTACATCATCACAAACTACTAAAAACCCCGTGTACTAAATTACATCTCCACTTAAACTAATTGTGCTGAAGAGAAATACTTCGTAAATCTAAAATTCTACGTAAGTCTCATCATCTTCTTCTTCGTATCCATCTGGAGCATCTAGAGTTTCCAGAGTCCATAGAGCGTCATTAATCTTCATGCACACTTTTAGCGAGTAAGCGGGTGTGAACATGAAGTCATGAATAATATTATGTGTGTGATTAATTCATTAATTAAGGATGGCAAATTTAATTTGGGTTTGCATGTGAGTGGTGGATGCGTGGGGGCGAGGTGAGACGAGAAACCTTCCGAGTGAGGTTGGGCGGTGCGTCCACCTGGCGAGGAGGTTGGGCGGCGGGAGAGGCGAATGTGCATGCCTTCCACCAAACTGCCCGTCTGCCACTACTCGTCGGGCTACAGAGGAGCACACACCGCACGTCTGGTCTCTCCTGTTAAACATCTCCCAAAATGGTTAAGTACTCCAGGGACCCTGAGAACCCTGCCAAGTCCTGCAAGGCCAAGGGCTCCAACCTCCGTGTTCACTTCAAGGTACGTTTCCCACGATTAACACCCTTTTGGAACTTGTTTCCACCATTTACTTTTACTTACCGGGTGGCATGTGTTGTGGAATAGAACACGAGGGAGGCTGCCTCCGCTATCAAGCGAATGCCTTTGCGAAGGGCCATCCGCTTCTTGAAGAACGTCACTGAGAAGAAGGAGTGCGTTCCTTTCCGTCGGTACAATGGGGGTGTGGGTCGGTGCGCTCAGGTGAGGTTTTTTACGGTTTTGTCGAATGTGGAAGCACTGTGTGTGTGTGTGTGTGGAGGATGGGGAATTAATGGTGGTGTGTGTGTGGATTTTGATGTAGGCCAAGCAATGGGGAACCACGCAGGGACGATGGCCTCAGAAGTCTGCCGAGTTCCTTTTGCAACTGCTGAAGAACGCTGAGTCTAACGCGGACAACAAGGGACTTGACGCCGACCGATTGGTGATCGAACACATCCAGGTCAACCGAGCTCCTAAGATGCGACGAAGGACGTATCGTGCCCACGGTCGAATTAACCGTAAGTACACATGACTATTTCAATGTATTGAAGCTTCGAATGTTTTAAATTGTGGATTTGTGTTAAATGTTTGATTTTATTTGATTAGCGTACATGAGCAGTCCATGCCACATTGAGGTGATTCTGTCCGAGAAGGAAGAAGTGGTGGCTCGCGCGAAGGAAGAAGAGCCTGTGAAAAAGAAGGTCTCCAAGAAGAAGCTGAACCGACAGAAGATGATGCAGCGTGGAGAATAAATTGCCACTTACTTTTGTTATTCCTCTGAATTAATAAACAAAAAATCTCTTTGAACATTTGTGTCCACAATATAATTTTATTCTCAACACAACAATATCAACAACCGTCATCATCAATTTGGTTCGTAGCACCGCACTCCTCTCTTCAGTAACAAAGTATATAAAATACTGTTCCTCAAACGGGTAAAAACTTCTTTGCTTAGAGATCTTTGCGTAGTTATTCCCTAACTATTATTTAGAGAGTTATTTTTAAAAACAACATCGTTTTCCTACACGACGTTTGACTAAAACACGGACAAGACACGTTACAGCTGCATTGTACATAAATACGCGACTAATTTAGAATAAATAAATACTTTTGAGCGAGAGAGAAATGAACATCTAGTGTGTGGAAGGAATGACTTGGCTTAGTTAGTTGGTGAGGTTGGGGGACTTCTCGAGAGGGACGTATTTCTTGAAGTAAGAGTCAGTCGAAGGAAAGAGTGCCGGGTGGCACATGACCCACACCCATCCTGAGTCCTCTCCGAATTGGGCGTGCACTCGGTGCATGCATGGAATGTATTCCAGTCCTGTGTGGCGAGATAATATGTTGCGCAGTATATTCATCGTTGCACTGAAGCTCATGACAAAGTGTGGAAGACCCGAGAAAGAAGATACGGGAGATGACGGTGAGGATTCCGCTCGAGTTCGGATAAGCGTTTCAATTACCCATTCTTCTATCTTGGGCTCGTCTTCTGAATACCTTTTGTGATTTCGCAGCTCTGAGTCCGTGAACAAACTGATGTTATTCGATTCTGTAGGTCCACAGGTCATCATCTCAATTGAAGCGTTCGTCTTGTGAAAGTACCTGTGGTCGAAATTAATTAAATTACTCTCCTGGTGTTGGCGCCGGCATAAAACAAACGAATTCACACTATCAATAATTATACACTCACGTGTAGACAGGAAACGGGTAGCAGGGCATGTAAATCCATATTCGAGGATCAGTTACTTCCCTTGCAGCGTCAGCCACGTACTGAGACGTAGGCCACATTCCTCCTTGATGAAAACCACTCAGGTACACTGCACATAATACGTTGGCTGCCACACCTGCTCCCAATAATGTGTTAAATGCTCTAAAGGAATTATATTTTAATTATTTCACTGAATTCATAATTGAAATTAATTTTTACGTTAGAATTATAACTTGATGCTGGCTTACTTGCGACTGGAGATATAAAGACTGTAATCGGACTCGCGAAGAAAATTGAAATAGACATTTCTCCAGTAAGAGATGAAGTCGCCAGTGATTATCATTAGGGAAGGGAGGATTGGTAAGAGAAAGCGAATCTCCTTGTGTGCTATGAAGGAAAAGAGACTAACGAAGCATAGCACAGAAAGAAATTCATGTTGATTGCGCTTCGCACAGTGAGAATTCCAGCTGATAAGTAGGATGAGCAAGTGAGGAATAAGGATAGAGGGAAGTCCGGAGTAAAAGTACCACAGGAAAGGATGCGAGCCGAACTGGTCACTTTGCCCAGCATTAAACTTGAGAAATCGTAATGCGGAAATGGTAGGACTTCCCATCATCCAGCTGTCGATGAGGACACCCATCAGAGCCATCATTCCTCTGTATTAAGAGACAATCAATAAAACACATTTCAAGAACTGAATCTGCGATTAATTAAGTACTTACGAGCAGAACACGAATTTGGCGATGAGAACAGAATCTTTAGATCCAAACAGTTTATGCAGGAAGGATTTAGTCTCGAGGACCCAAAAGAATACAGAGGTGGGACGGATGAGAAAGTTGAGTGTCACAAGAGATCCAAACGAAATCAGCCGGTCTAAATTATTAAGTTATAACTTGTAGATTCCACACAACCTGAGTAGCGTACGCAATCAAAGCACATCTTACTATTGTGGTACGCGAGAAGAGCAATACAGTTGAGCATCATTTCCACAGAGTTGGTAAGCGTACGCGATCCACAATAAAAGTTGAACCAGTTACAGGCAAACGATGCCATAATGTATCCCGCAGTAGATTCTCCAAACCGCGAGACGCTGTACAGATACAGGGAGTAGTCTCCTAGCGCAGTTAATACCGATTGAATAACTCTTGGTCCCATCACCTACAATCAAACTCAATATCAAAACCCCATAAAAATAATTAAGCATACTAAACACCCTTACAAGACTGTATGGAGTGTCACAGTCGAAGAAAGCCAGAATTTTGTACAACCCAGTGAATATGATAGGGTAAACGTGGTTGCGCAGTCCCACACGCCATTCCCACGTTAAGTGACCCTCTCCAAAAGCCAGGACATGAGCCACTTCAGTCGATTGCCACGCTTCATCAGGAACAAACTCAGTCCTTGTAAAGAACGCTGCGAACAAACGGTAACCGATCCACAAAACAAACCACCGCCACTGAAAATTCACAAATGTTTCCAACATTTGAAATCTAAATTGACTAAATTCCAAGCGGCGTCAAATGTCAGTTCGCCTACCTTAGTTCTCCACAGAGGAAGCGCTGTTGCTTCGCCACCTCCACCTTTGCTTTTCACCTTACGTCGCACGGTTCTGGAACAAACAAACATGAATTAGCCACACAATCGCAAGACTCGAGTTCTGAAGTTTGAAGATCCGACTTACTTTCCTGCGACGTGTTCACTAGCAGACCTTCTCCTCATGGTCGTCGTTGTGTGTGTTGGAGAGTCTTGTCAAAAGCGTCTTGAGAGAGAAGAAGAAGAGCCACCCCCACCGCCGCCGCCGCCTCCGCCACAACAACAACAACAACAGCGACTTAAGAGTGAGGAGCTGAGGAGGAGGATTGATGTGGGCCGGTGGTGGATGAATTTGGCGCCACTTTCCCTTCCTCCTCTTTTCAAATCCCACCCGCGGACTTCAACCGAGTCAACAAAGATGAGTGGGGGTGGTCACTTCCGCTCCGAATTCGGGAAACTTTCCCGTTCCATCAATTGGTTTCCGAAGCACATGAATTCTGGTGAGTAGCACCTTTCAGGGACACTCCATCAATGCAATATCCTTAGTTTTGGTTATTGTCAATAGTAAGTTAGTATTGCATAATTTTATAATCATTCATGTTTATGTTGTGTGATCAGGTTTGAAGCAAATGCAAGCAAAGTTACGGTCCGTAGATTGCATTCTGGAAGTTCATGACGCAAGGATACCCTTCAGTGGACGCAACCCCACGTTTTCGCATTCTCTTGTAGGAGATAAGCCGCATATTCTCGTTTTAAACAAATCTGACCTCATTAGGCCGTCACAGCAGAGGGTCATTCGGTCACTGCTGGAACCGCAGACTCCTAATGTCATCTTCACGAACTCGAAGTTTGATCAGGACCCGGGGATCAAGAAGGTCTGCTTGGATTAACTAATTGTGTGTAGGGATTTTTTAAATGTAAAAGTGTTCTCACTGAGATGTTTTAATTACTTAGCTGGTGCCTAAGATGAGAGAGCTGATGGAGGGATCAGAAAGATACCACAGAAGTGGCAGCTCAGAATTCCACGCTATGATTATAGGAGTTCCGAATGTAGGCAAATCGTCGCTCATCAATCTCCTTCGGTCAAGGAATTTACGCAAAGGACGTGCCTTAAAAGTAGGACCTTCTGCTGGAGTCACTAAGTGTGTTCATGAAAAAATGCGCATTGCAGAGAACCCGCCACTCTTTCTGTTCGATACACCTGGGATTCTTACACCACGTATTTCAGATACGGATACTGCAATGAAACTCGCTTTATGTGGTATGTTCAAGACGTTCAGCGTCATAATAATACACATAAGAGAACGAGGAATGTTTAAGTAATGACGTCGTGGTGGTGGTTTGATGTTTTTAGGAAACTTGCCGGATCATAATGTCGGGCAAACACTTATTGCAGACTACATCTTGTTTTTCTTGAATTCTCGTCAAGATTTCCGCTACGTAACACTATTTGGTTTAGACGGACCCTGTGACTGCATCACAACTGTGCTGACCCGAGGAGCATTGCACCTCAACATTATGTCAAGTCTTAAAGCGATCGATGCTTCCAGTAAGAATTATTTTTTTGTTTTTTTTTGCCTGTCACCTAGTTTATTGCTTTTTAGTTAAAACAATGCCATTTGAATGCTTGTTAATTTTCGAATTATAGTTTAAAGAAGTGCCAAGTATTTTTGTAGGTAGCTAGTCGGCACTGTGTATGAAATAACTCAAAGACGCAATCTATTGTTACCTTCATTTCATGGAAATGAAGTTTGATCATTAGAAAAACCTATTAAACTTCTAGGGTGAATATGCTATTAAAGTTCTCGTTACATTTGATGCACGAGACACAACATGAGTGCTACTGCTGAACACAAAGCAGCCAAACATAAGAAGTAGGAAGTAAGAAGTTTACATGTGTGCAACATATTGTCTCACAATGCCTCTCTACTTCACGAGCAGCCCATGTAGCCCGTAGCCTAAGTGTCAAGCAGTTTTCCTCGCCTTGAGTTGCGATAAGCGTTTTCGCGTAATCAAATTTTTTGCAAGTGCAAAAACTGCATAATCTTGAGCAAATACCCATTAAAGTTATGCTAACTGAGTCAGGAGTGAATAAGTGGATGAGTGCACAATGCAACGGAGACTGAATGTTTTCTTTGTTTGGTAGACGTGTACTACAAGAAGCCAGACTTCCAAGGAATAGCGAACCTGTTCATAGACAAGTTCCGACGGGGCGACTTGGGACGCTACATTTTAGATTCCTTAGAGGACCCAGAGAGTACCTACAGAACGTCGACATTCGACTTCGACCTGAGCGCCAATGAAACGTTTGTATCTAACGAGTCGAAATAAAGATGGTGGTAGCGAAGTAGTGGGCCGTAAGTGATGTTTTTCGTCAGTTTATTTGTGTTCGCATAAAGAGTGAAGGCAGCAGAGTTGGTTGGTTGGTGGTGGTGAGCTGTACAAGAGAAGGCGAAAGAGGTGAGGACGCGGGTGGTGGTGATGGAGAGGACGCATATGGCACGAGTTGAGAATTCTGTGGGGTGTGGTTATCACATGGACGCAGGGGAGGAGCGGCAGGAGTCGCCCCCCGCCCCCCGACGGCCCCTCCCCTTCCCCTCCTTCCTGCGTCTCCTCCGCCGCCCACTCGTCGCGTTCCGCGCCCCTGCCACCACCGACATCGGCAGGGGGTTCGAGCAATCCATCGACCGAAACGTCCGAATCGCGTTCTTCAGCACCTGCAATCACACAGAGTCAGCCTCTCGCTCTCCACTCCCTCCCTCCTCCTTCACTCACCTTGTCATGCGGATTCCAGTGCATAATGAAGGTCGCAGTGTAGGTGGAGCCGCTCTTGACTCCCATCACGATGTACGGGGCGCCTGGCGTGAGTCTCGACGCGCAACACGACTGGTCCTTCGTGTCCAACTGGATTCCTCGGAACTCGCGACTCACCTTGCCCTCGCGAGGCTTGAACCAGCGTCCCCGACGGAACTCGAGTGTGGAGCCACCGCGGACACGACGGACTTTGGCTCTGAGAACTACTGGGGGGAAAGAGGCGACTGTTATGGCTGGGAGGAGGGATGGGAGACGTGTGGGTACTTACCAAAGTCAGCTCGGCAGAAGTGGTCCACTATGTTCTCGCAGGTGTGTGCTTGGTTGCATGCAGGACACTCGGGTTCTTCTGCACAGACACAACACACTCAGATTGCCTCCTCACTAATGAGCTCGGAAGAAGGGAGAATGAGACTTACCCAGCTTTTCTGAGGAATTGGTGGCGCCTGGCTTAATGCAGAGGTCGTGGTCATGGGGAAACTGGTCGCATTTCAGCATTGTGGGCCACGGGTAGTTGTAGGCCAGCATGCGCGGCTCGCAGCGCGCTTGGACGCCTTCGCAGAGCGACCTGCAGGGGTAGATGGGGCGGTCGAGGCAGATGGGACTGAAGAGCGAGCAGAGGAAGAGTTGCGTGTCTGGGTGACACTGGAGCCCCAGGAGAGGGACCCACGACTTCGCCTTTAGCGACACCAACAACAGAATTAGACTGGAGTCACTGGAGTCACTGGAGGAATGAAGGTAAAGGGGGGAAAGGCTTACGTGGTACTCAGCCTCCTGGAGAGTGTCGTGTCCGAGGAGGTTGGGGATCATCATCTGCGAGTAGCCGATGCCGCGGCAGAGACTCAGGTTGCCCGGGATGGAGAGACAAGTGTATCCGTTTCCGTAGGCCCCGCGTCCCCATCCGGCGGCCCTGAGTTCCTCCGCGCGGACGAGGAGGAGGAGACTTTTGAGGGCGAGGACCACTCCCAGGAGAAGAGGACCCATCGATGGAGGAGTCTGGAGGAGTGCGGATGAGCTTAATGGATTTGTTGTTGCTGTGAGCTGACTGGGTGAGTGACTGCTGCACTTCACACTCCACCACACGTCTTTATTTACTCAGTCATCGCTGCTATGATGCACTCCTCCTCATGCACAACTGCACTTCTCTCGTTGTGTGGGTGGAATCCATCTTATTCCTTCCCTCATCATCTCACCAAGAAGGTGCATTCATCTCGAGGCAGCCTGAGACACTCCTCAAGGGGCTACTTGACGTCCACCACCTAATCTCACTAATCAACACACACACACCTGAGTAAATCCAACCGAGTCTCCTGCCTCTCACCTGTCCAGCACCACAAGTCAAGACAAGGAGCACGAGTCTACACAAGAAGAAGACCCAAGTCGTCGTCGTCTAGGAGTGAGCGAGGCTATTAATACGACCATCCTGTCTCGCTCTGCCCCAAGTCATTCTTGTTGTTTCAGTCCTTGTCTCCTGTCTGTCACTCAGTCACTTGTCAGTTTGATTTATTTATTAAGCGTGCCTCCCCTCCTTCACAACTCTCTTCTCTCCCTTTCAACTGTCTCTACAATATATCATTATTAGAACACACCAGCGATGGACTCCTCACAAGAACATTCTCAGCTGTCCAAATCCTCAGCTCTCTCTCCAATCATCTACATGGATCAGTGGATAGTAGCTGTCTCCCTTCGCCTTCTCTCACACTATATGTCACGATAACCTTTCGACCTCTCCACAAATAAGTGCAGCCACAGCACACAACCACTTTCTCACACTGGACATTATTGTATTTTTTTATTACTATGAATTTACGACTGGTGGATGTGTTTATTAATTGCTAGGCATCGTATGGCATCATACATTCACACACACACAGTAAAACTAACTCGAAACTTTGAGAAGTCGAGAAGGACATTGGTAATTTTAATGCTACCGCAGACACAGGGAGTTCGAACTAAAACGGACACAAGTCAAAAAGAAAGTAGAATGCGTTGGTATGAAAGTATTTGTGGTACATCACAAGAATATATCGCGATTTGTACTCTTAACGTTATAAAATGTAATACTAATTGAGAGAAAGTTAATAATAAATAGCACAGGCAGGTACGTCGTGGTCTTCGTTATTAAGAGAACATGGCAGAGTTGGAGGTGCATTCGTCGATGTGAATATCCACGGCTACAGAAGAGTCGAAGCCACTTCCACAGATGGGACACTCCAGCACCATCTCCTCCGTCTTTCTCTTCTTCCGTTCCACCTCGTCCTCCTCCTCCACCTTTCTCTTCCCATTCAACTGAGAGGCTAATCCGTTGAATCCATTCACCGACTTCGCGAATCCATTACTGCTACCGTTATTACTACCATTTTGATCTACTGGACAACATAAGTCTATATGAGAGTCGAAGTCCCCCACTCCAGCTTCCCCGCAGAACGGACACATAGTCTTGTCTAGGAAGACTACGTCCTCGTCGTCTGTTGGTGACGGTCGTGTGGGTTCCTCAGGAGTATTCTTCTTCCCAGATTCCCATAAAGCTAACAAAGGGTGGTTTCCTCGACCTACAGGGGCGGGCACGGCGGGTCTCGACGTGGAGGGACCTGCAGTGATTCCAAGGGTTCCTCCAAGACGATTTCCATGCAATCCAGACCCGAAAATTGAGTTACGTTCCTTCTTCACTTCCATTGCACTACCAGACATGTCCATGGAAGACGATGAGGACGACGTTGCCGAACACGATGGTGTAGCCAAAGGCAATCCACTAGACACTCCTCGATTTGAACACGACGACCCACCTCCTAAAACATGACCAGCTGTTGAAGGATTAACAGAATTCTTTAAATAGTCTGTCTACTGTATTTTTAACACACAATCAGGTACACTGAATACACTTACCTCCATTTTGAAAGTACGAAGCAATATCGCGTTGCTTCCCATTCACAACCCCAGCCCCAGCCTTAGCCTTACCACATTGGCCTTTAGTCTTCGGAGCAGGTTCTTTGATTTTGGTGTACGTCCCTCCACAAGTCCTGGCGTGCTCAGCCCACCAAAAGTCATTCTTTCCAGGAGCACGATTCATCGATCGCTTCACAATCCCAAAGTACGGCGAACGAGCAACACAAGGCCCGTTGCATTTCCACCAGTGAGTCTTGTGATGATCCACTTCATCGTGAAACGAATGGTAGACCTAAAACCCCAAAAACAACTGATGAACGTTTTCTACTTGCAGACTAGCCTACACCTGCAATTAATTTGTGCCTCGTCATTTTGTAAACAAAAAAGCTACATCAACTTACAGTGATGTTGGCTCCCGTGAGTGCATTGATTTGATTCATCTTGGCCTTAAACTTTGGCCCGTGGTCTTCCTTCTCTCTGTCCCAGAGGAACAAGTAGGCGTGAATCATCTCATGCAGCAACGTTTCCACCAACTCCTTCCTACTTCGGAGAGAAAGAAGAGGTTTCGACAAGTGAATCGAACACCCCCCAGCCTTTCCCCTGAAGCGACACACCCCCGCACACAGCGTCATTCGTGGACTCCACTGAACCAGGACTGACGACAACCGACCCTCGAAAAACAACTCGTTGAAGGAAACAAACAAAGCGTGGATATCTGGCGTAGGGTCTGCCAATTCTAATGACGGATTGACGACGTCGTACTTCCCCCCGTGGTAGTTGCCCCCTCCGAAACCACCCCCACCCCCACTCACACCCCACCTGGACCCCATGATAACCCCCCTTCGCCAAAAAATCGCCGTGATTTGCACAGAGCAGAGAGAAGTCGTTCGCTGTCGTCCTCTCCTCCTTCTGCTTCTCCTTTCCGTGGACTCTGCTGCAGTGTGTGTGTGTGTGTGTGTGTGTGAACGAGTGGAGAAGAGGATTTGTGTGTGTGTGTGTGTGACTCCACTTCCCGCCCTTTTCTCAGACACACACACACACACTCAATTGGTTTCGATGAAAGGAGAGAGAGACGAGTTGAAGTTGCATGTTGTGTTTTATTTCTCTTTGAATTTAACTAGAGAACTACCGAGTAATTATTGTTTGCTAGGAATGATGATTCGGCTCGTGATAGCTTGGCTTATTAGTTATTATTACTTATAGTGTACATATGGTTGGGATTTGGGGGACTAAGGCTAGTCACAGTGGGTCTAGTCCGCTAGGCTTCGGTGGGTTGGGTGGTAGTGGCGTCGGCGACGCTAAGGTCGACTCCTGCGTAAAGAGATGGGGATGAAACAGCCATGGCACGGATGTGGGCAATGGTGTTGTCGTAATGCTTTTGAATCTGAGTTCGTTCTTCATTGTCCTCGAGGGAGGGTAGTTCTTCAGCGACCTTTGACAGGATTTGGCCTACTCCTTCTGTTGCTGCACTTCCTCCAGACTCACCTACGCCTTTCTCCACGAAGTAGACGTAGTGGTTGAGCAACTCCACGAACAGCTGGGTTTGCACCGTGGCGTCCATACATTGCGCGGATATGCGGACGCCTTTTTTCAGACATTCAACCACACGTTTTCCGTCCTTCATCTGAGATATGGGGAAATAAACGGTTCTTAATTTGTACCACAACACTCAAGAGTAGGTTTCAGGCTAACTCACAGGTTCTCCTTGGGATGCCAGGGACTTTCCAGACCAGAAGAGATGAGAACAGGTTCCTACAGCGCGGGCTTGGTCTGGTTTCTTTAGGAGTTTACTGGCGGCCAGAGCACAATTGGTTGCGAGAGGTTGGTGATTTTCTTCTCCAAAGCAGCCCATCTGTTCGAGGGTTCCCATGAGTAAAGTGATGGCTGCAAGCTGAGCTTTACTGTCCGAGATTTCATCCTCGTACAGTGAAAACGCTTGGGACATGAACTCATACGCTACGGTTTCCCGGTTTTCAAAAGGAAGTTTCGACAGTGCCAGTCCACCTTGGAGGAACAGACGTAACGGCAGTTCTGCCATCTCGGCTTTAGTTAAAGCTACGATTGTTCCATGGCAGAATTGAAAGATCTTTCCACACTTCTTTTCCCACTTGTCGTCCTACAAAGTTGCATTTCAAATTAGAGTTTTCGCACATTATTACTCGCCGTCTAAAAAAACAGATATTGTTTACATTGTCTTTAAGGGCGTGGTACTTGAAGGCCAGTTGGTATGCAGCAAACACGATGGGAGGAAGAGTAAAAGGAATTCGTTTGTTTCCTCCAGCACCAAAATGCCGTCGTGCTGTATTTAAAATGATGTACTGCTCGTCAGCATCATCGGACTGCAGTAAATGGAGAAATCTCCCCAAAAGACTTTGTTCTTCTGCAAAGTCCTCTGGGTCTTGCGGTGCGGCAGGTTGGTCCGCTTGGTCTTGCACAAGTGATGAAATGAGTCCAAGAAGAGTGTCTGCCGCTTCCGCACTTCCTATTTTTGTTTCATTTTCCAATGCATTGTTGATGACGTACAAGGCAATGGTTTTTCTCCCCTCGTAGTCCATAAAGTCCAACAGATTTCCGTAGTGCTCAAGCTTCAGTAACGTGAGAACGTCGTCATAGACGTCCACAGGCATCTTGAGGAGTTTGAGAAGTTCCTTCCCTACAGGAGCACTCACTGAAATTTTCTCAAGACCGAACTTGTTAAAGATGTCGACAGTCTTTGAAAGCACGTCATCTACGTAGTCCACTTTGTCAGGATAACATTTGTGGGCGAGATTTACAAGGGACACTTGGAGAGCTACCATGTCCTCTGATGGCATGTCAGGTTTACTCTGTTAATAAACACACACCAATATTAGCTCGTGTTTACTACTTGTAGTCTTTAGGACTCCAATCTTTACCATAATGATATTCGCCACTTGGACACTAAAGATGAGGAACAACTGAAGATCCGCATGAGCACTTGGATCGCGATGTGTGTACGCTGCTAAGCGGTCTATCAAAGCGATGATGATGTTCTTCACATTAACAGCTGGTTGAAGCTCTGCACACGATTGAAGGAACGCATGAAGCGTTCTCAAGTGAAACTCATCAGGGAAGACTTGAATTATACATTCCATGAGGTACTCTTGTGCTATGGCATCCCTGCAGCTGACAACTTGCTCCAGCAAACTCGGCAGTACTCCCTGAACACACGAGAAGCTATGAGATAACTGTCTAGATAAATTGCATCTCTCGTCGCATACCTTTGTGTATCTCTCAATATCAATTGACTCAAGATGTGACAACCTCACAAGATTTGTACCCACAAGAATCCTTAAGTCCTGTCGTTCTTTCTCCCGTCTTTCTCTGTCTCGCGAGTGTCCCTGATGTTGCATGCGCACCCACAACTTGTTCATCTCCGCAAAGTTCATCAGAACAAAGTCAATAGAGTCGTGAACTGTTCCACCCGCTTCTGGAGTGAGTCCAGGTTCTCCTCCATCCGGAGGAGTTCCCGCTTCTCCGGAATCTGGAAGGTCGGGAAGCACATTCCTCGTGCATTGCAGAAGATAATTTCTCAAGAAGAGACCTCTGAGGGGATGTTGGACTCCCCTACACATCTCCACCATGTCTTTCAAGACGTCGCGTGCCAAAACTGGCTTCGTTTTGATATAAACAAGTCCCACAGTAATGAGGAGGTACAGCCTGGGAACAATATTGCCTGCGTACTGCACCAACTCGTACAAGTCGCTCACTTGACGTCCTTTCTGGAACTCATCAACCAAGTAAATCTCCAAGTGACGCAGTTCATCTGTCACTGCCATATCTGCCGGGTAAACAAACATCCAGTAAACAATCAACAACCCTTTGAATCTCCTGCTACACACCGTAATCATGAAACTGGTACTTACACAACTCATAATAAGACTTGGGAGACAACATAGACGTTCTCAACTCTCCCAACATAGTCGATGCGTGCTTAAGTCCATCCATGAGTCGACCTTTGTCCAAACACCTCTTCATTTGAAACGCCTGCATCTTAACGATCCCCAACGCTTCATCGAGCAGTTTGTCCTGCTCATCTGGCACCACTCCTCCAGACGTCGGCTAAACATTAAGAGGTTTCAAATTATAACCACACCTTGTCACACACTTAAGCAGATGATACGCCTCCTCCAACACATTAGTGCAGTAACCTGTTTTGACACTTACCATGATGATGATGTTGCGGGAGGTGAAATTCTTGAAAGCTGCGTTCAGCAAGGGGTGGGGCACAAGTTCCTGAGGTTTTGAAAGATGCTGGAGAAGATTAAGGGGATTTGTGGATTAGTGGTGAAGAAGAAGGTTGTGTGTGTGCCTGTTGAGGATTAAGAAAATCCACCTCCACTGCTGGCGACGACTGATTGACTGGAGGACAACACTTTGCCCCTTCCGCCACTTCGCTCCTCGCACTTCGCCCCGTGCGGGTTATCTCCGAGGTCCACTCGTCCCGTCTCACCGAGTCCCTTCATGTCGCCCTCTGCCCCGAAATCAACTAGTGGAGGATGCAGGATGTGTGAGAAATATCAATTAAGATTAAGATCTTATCATTTATGTTAAACTCATGCTTTGTGTGATCCCAACTCAACAACGAAGACATGAGTGTCTAAAATTAAAATTGAGCCTTAACCGGTACATAAATTAATCGAGTTCATTAAGACTAGAATAAGTTGGGCCAAAGTTGAGGTCTTTCTTGTTTGCCTATTTCCACGAAACCTTATCAACAGCAGCGGAAGGGTACTCCCATCGACTAACTTCGCAAAAGTTTCATCCTGTTACGCTGGGTATCAGAATCGCCCAAAGTCGAAGAAATTACGTTCAACGCGTAAGTACAAAGTTTTAAGTCACATTTTAGTGCTTTATTAAACACTCTCGTTGATTCCCATTACTGGGATGATGTATTTTTCAATTTCCAGATATAATATCGTCTAGCCTGCTGGGCCTGGGCTTGTTCTCGCAGCTTTCGATGGTTGGTCATCCAGGTCATCACTCTTACCTAGAAAACAAACCAGTATGTGTTGAGCATAAATGCAGTTTATGTGGTATTTAATCTCTAATTCAATGAACTATGGTCAGACCCTCAATCCTGGATCTTGCTGAATGTCCTGCCAATGATACCTCGTAGCACGTCCCACAAACGACATCCCAGTCTTGGCAACCGTAACGTTACGATGTGCTATCATCCGCAACCCGATTTCGCAAAGCTCAACAGGAGAATCCACCTTCACAACTAAACCTTTGCAGAAGAGAGTGGCGCGTTCTCTTTCTGCCGGTGACGAATTTGGTGACAATGCAACCTACAAATAAGAATAACATTACATACAATGAATGATAACTGAAAAATGAACTTCACACAATGAGTCTTGAAGTTATCTTGTATCATACCCCTATAGCAAATTTAACCAATTCCTCAGGAGTTGGCTGTCTCGGCTGGATTGGAGACGGAACCTCTTGCTCAGTCTTGATCATCTTCACTTTCCGCTGAATTCACACTCAGCCCAACTGCAGAATAGATTCGGCTTGCCTTACCAACTATCGCACAAGGAGGTCACCTTAATCAAAGGGAAAATAAAGTATGACCTCAAATTAAATGCATGTAAAATGGGATAACTTGTTCGTCTGTTCTAAGACCACGTTTCGTGATCTGCAAAACCAACATGGCGACAATCTGACTCTCTGTCTGTCGATTCTAAAATCGACTAAAACGTGTGTAATAATAAAAAGGTTGTTACGAGAGATCGGAGGCTGTGGAAGTTTCGAAGCAACGTCAACTTTTCACTTTTCAGACGCAACGGCGTGAAGTCGAGTGGATTTAAGTGAAAACGTGGGAGTCTCGCCTCGTGTGGGTGAGTGGTGACGTCTGCTGACACGCTTTCCCACAGCATTAGAGGAGTCTTCGGTGAATGGAGTTTGAATCTCGCGGGCTCGATTCAAGATTCCCGCGAGACAAAGAGGTGCGCAGTTGGCATCAAAGGAGTCTACTCTTCTCTTCCCAACGACGCTAACAATCAGACGCCACTTAGCCACCGAGACGAGAGGTTGTGGAAATCACTCCCACTTTTGTTTCTGTCGTACATTCAAAAAACTTCTTTGAGACTTGACGTCTTCATTGAATTCATTCAGACGTTGCTGTACACGCCATTTCGTGCGTCCCTATAGATCATGGAGATGGAGTCCCCTGAAGTCGATCCTCCGATGTCGTAAGTATACTCATTAACATTTCTACTATGAATTCCGTAATTATTCTCCGTGTTAGCCTGTCCGAGTCGCTTTCTTTGTTTGCATGTAAGTTAATGTGGCTTTCGTTGTTTGCATAGGTTGTTCGCTTTGCCGGAGCCGATGAGGAGGGTCCTGCCCTCCTACATCGCCACTGGGGAAGGAGGACTCCAAGCAATTCTCAACTTCCGACGCGTCTGCAGAGCCACGAAACAGTGGGTCGATGAAGTTCAGGAAGCTCAGGGGAAGCGTATGTTCTCCAAGGCCACAGTGAGGCTGGAGTTTGGAATTGAAGAAATCCAAACGTTCCTGTGGGCTCCTCCTCCATTCCGAGTGACTTCGTTGACGCTTTTGAAGTTGGTGCACCTCGCTGAACATCACTTCACTCCGTTGGAAGCGACCATGTGGAACCTCTTCATGTCCTACTGGCTGCCTAGATTGGAATCTCTCGAAATCGACGTTCTTCAACTTCCCATCACTCCTCGTCTCTCTCAGCTGCTCTCAGCCCCCTCACTACGAAAACTAACCTTTTCCTCCATTCGAGTCGCCACTGATGATGCCCTAGTTAATCCGGCTGAATTTCCGCTGGACCTTCTGCGCCTTCCAGAACTCTCCATCCCCAAATTGAAGCTCAAAGAAAACCACAAACGCTTCTTCTTGACTCAGTTGTCGACGAGCCAGAACCTCAAGCGCCTTGTCGTTAGGTTGGAGGACGTCGCTTCTTTGGAAGGCATTCAGACGATTGTCGAAAACAAAATAGACGACACTGACTTCCATCTTTATATCGTTCACGATGCACTCCTGCCGACGGACCTTGGCTTCCAGTATCTGCCTCTAGTCATTTCAGTTGCGGCGTCCTCTTCGAAAATCAAAATCCTCGGAGTGCGCGAGCGGATGATCGCTAACCTGCCTCAGAAAGTTGGCACAGTTGTTGCAGGGAATTTCTTCAAGTGTGTCGAGATGATTCGAACGATGCAGGACGGAGTGGAGAGGCTCCGCAACTATCCGAATCTGAAGATACTCGAAACTTTCATCCTCACCGAGCGAAACGCGGGACTCCTGGAATTTCCTCAAAATCTGGGGCGAATTCGAATTGACGGGGACATTCCTCCACCGCCAAATCTTCCGCGGCGTCTGACCCACTTAACCTTGGATGGCTACACTTCGACGGTAAACGAATTGCTGGAGTCACTTAACTCGATCGCGGAATGGTATCCGCAGCTAAAGCAACTCAGAATCAGCTGGACTTCCACAGGATCACATAACATCCCTTTGGAAGCTTCCCCCAAGGAGCCTTTCAACAAGTTTCCCAGTAAGTTAATTAAAAAGTCACTGAGTATTGCCTTAATTAATTATGTAACCCATTTCCTCCTTCTTGTGTAGACTTGAGGTCGTTGGACTTCCGTGGAGCGTACTTGAAGGACGACCCCATTAACAGCAACCAAGTGGTTCTTCTTGAAGGCTTCCAACTTCCGCATCTGACTCTCCACGAGTTCTGCTTTGACGCTAACCCAAGGGACGGATTCTGGTTCCCATTAAAAGTAAAGACCTACACAACTCCCACCTCCGCATTCTTTTTTACCTCAACTAATCGTTTCTATTTTTCCCCAGTTGGACTTCGAGACGCTGGGCCAGATGATTGAAGGACCAGTCGGAAAAACTCTCTTTAAAGTGAGAATCTCTGACTTGTCGGTTACGAAGGAGGCGCGTCCTCTCCTCTTCGCCTTGGAATCCAACGCCGCTGTCATCAGAGACACGCGCAAGGAAACTCACGGACGGAAACTCATCTAATCTTACAGACTTACAACCACACCCTTCAGCCTATCAACTGACACTCGTCGTCCTTCGTGAACATGTAGAAAGTTGAATTAGAAGATCTATTCTTTCACTTTAGAGTAGGAATGAATTTTAGAAAGTAGAACCGTGGAATATGAATATTTGTAGACAACTTTAGAGTTTATAGACAACTTAGAGTAGGAATGGATTTTCAGGAGTTAATTAGTCGTAATTATGAAGTAATTAAGGATGTGATTGACTTTCCAGTCTTATAATTCTCCTTCTCTTTGTTTTGTAAATCCATGTTGATCAATTGTTGTGGATTACTTGTTGCTATATTAATGATGCTTAATAAATTGGTCATGTATTCGTAATGTATTCAATTGTGGCATATTATATTATAGATTTCCAAAAAAATTCACCAGACTTCTTGTGGAATGGGGATGGAATGTTCATAAACTCTTCACTAAAGAAATCATTGGTCGTTATGCTTTATTAATTAAGTAGTAAGTTAACTTGAGTTAAGAAGTTGAGAGGGAGTTAAGTGAATGACATGGGCGAGGGTGGAAGTGTTGGGGGAATGACGAAGCTGCTGGACCCACTCCCCACGTTGTTCTCCATGAGGAATCGCTGTGGGTCGTTAAACTTGTGCATGCGGGGGAGGTCGAAGGTCACCTTACACATGGGACATCCTGTCATCCCCACTTTCGCCAATCTGCGAGAAAGAACACACGTGACTTAATCCCAACCTCAATTGTGGTAAGAAGCTGGAAAACTCACTCTTCCAAGTCGGATCGGTTGATGGGGAAGTCGCAGCTGAGACACGCCGTGCAGTCGTCAGGGTTGATGTGCTTTCCCTAATTCAAACGACATGGCAGTTAACTTAAGTGTCCTCTGGTGCGGAGACGCTGGGAAGCTTACCGAGACGATGCACATGGGCATTTTGGAGAGGCAGTGGGGACACGTGAGCGCCCAGACGTCCGTCTTGACGCGACACCGCGGACACGGAGTCTGCGGCTCTCCGCCGTCTCCCGTCTCTTTGCTTTGTCCTCTGCGCCTCACGATGTTCTCGATGGCCGAACGGTGTCTCTCCGGAATGAGGGGATTCAGCGTTTTGTCCTTGTAAACACTCACCGCCAGTTCCCACGACACTCCCCACTTCTCCGCTGCGTGCGCGTGAACTGCTCCCGTCGACAATATCAGCGCCTGCACCTCTGCAAGTTCAAAATGACACATCAGGCTCAGAGCAAAAAGCCTTCGTTTCTGTGTAACTTACTGGGAGCAAAGAGATGAAGGTGAGTCCGAAGTCTCGCCGCCATTTGCGTGGACACGCCATACGAGCGGAAGTGGGAGTGAGTGGTCATGAGTCGGTAGGAGTGGAGGAGCTGCAGGTGGTCCGTCATTTCCGTGGGAATCACTTCTCCCCGCAGAAGTTTCACTCCGTCCCACACGGCCGTGTACGCCGCGCCCATCTCCCCGTTCTTCAGCGCCTGTTCAGAAATAATGAGCGCCGTCTTGGCAGCTTCCTTGACCCTCCGCGTGAGTGCGTAGTACTCGTAGAGATGCTTGAAGTCCCGCACCTTCCCGTCCCACTCGCCCAACACGAACTGCGCAAACTGCTCCCCCATTTTGGGGTTGTCGGGGGAGTTGGAGACACTCAGTTTGAGGAAGGCCCACGCGGACTTCTCCTCCTCCTCCGGCAGACCTTCGCGCTGGATGACCTTCATGAGGATCGGCACGGCCTCCGCGTAGTTCCCAATGAGCGCGTAGCCCCGCCCAGCCCCCAGTTCGTCTCCGGAGGACCTCAAGTGCTCCACTGCGGAGGTGAGGGGCTCCCTGAACTCCGCGGGCAGCGACACTCGCTTGTTCACCACAAACGTTTTGTACGCACTGCGCACGAAGGCCTCGCACAATCCGTACTTCATCGCAAGTTGAGTGGCTTCAGGGAGACGTCGCGCGTGGACGTACAGGTCGATTGCTACCTGTTTGCTCCCATTGGCGACGTAATACTCGGCGACTTTGTCGACGGAGGAGGAGGAGTCGAAGTTGGTGGCGAGGAAGATGGCTTCCTCAGGCAGGTTGAGAGTCAAGTAGAGTCTCACGGCGGAGTCCACGTCGCCTCCGTTTCCGTAGCAACGTGCGGCTTCCTCGTACTTTCCGCCTTCCTCCTTCATCTGCACAACAACAAAGAGGTCAGAGGTCAGAGGTGGGGGGTCAAAGATCAAGTGGAGGCTACCTTGGCGAGAAGTCTCCACCCACTGGGGGACGGGTGCTTGGCCATCGCTTCCATCGCCCGCGCCTCTTCTTTCCCCTGGATGAACGCAGCCACTGCCTTCGAAATGTCTCCGCCTTTTTCATACAAAACTCCCGCGATGTCGTAACGTTCCTCCTCCATGAAAATGTCCGCGCACTCCGAAAGGAAGGCGGAGTCCACGTCGTCTCCTGTTTGCTGGAGGATCCGGAGACCTTCGTCAGTTCGTCCGAGTCGAAGGAGACAGCGCACGCGACCCCGACGGAGACGCCTGTCGTCCTCCACTCCGCCCAACGCCACTCCATCCTCCGACGTCAAATCGGAGGAGAGTCCCAAGTGGAGCATCTTTATGAGCGACGCAGACTCCGTCTCTCCGACTCCGTCCGCGTCTCCCGCCTGCTGCCCCACGCGTTCGTAGAGCGACAGAGCGCGCGTGTAGTCCCCTCTGCTCTCCGCCTCCGCTGCAGCCGACAGCGTCAACGAAGGCGGAGGAGGTTTGGAGATGACTTGGGACACGGCCACCGCTCTTTCGAAGTCCTGCAGGTCTGCGTGCATCTCCAGCGCCAAGTGGGGCGCGTCGGACTGGAGGAACAGCGCCTCCGCCTCCTCGTAGCGCTTCAGACCGAGCGCAGCTTCTCCCTGAAGTCGCTTCACGTTGTCTCCAGCCCCGCCGCTCTCCTCCAAGAGACTCCGCACGTAGGCCGCCATTCCGTAGTCTTTCAGTGCGAACCACGCGCGCTCTGCTGTGCGGAGAGTAGCCGCGGTCATCGCGGACTGCGCGAGGATTCCCCACTTGGCTTGGCTGTCGGCCGCGCCTGCGCTGTAGCAGAGGCGGATGGCGTGTTCGAAGAGGCCGAGTTCCGTGAGACGGCGCAGCAGCGACTCGCCCGTTTCTCCAGGGCGCTCTTCGTACAGACACGGCGACTTGCCCACCTTCCCCGACTTCGTGAATGAGAAGACGACTCCCGCGCGGAAGGCGAGGGGCCGCGAGTCGGTGGTCTTGAGGATGTCGTGGCGCGCGGAGAAGACGATGCGCGGACGGAGCGGCGCCTGCGGGTCCTTGAGGGCGGCGTAGAGCCAAATTTTGGTGGAGGAGGGCGGGTGGAGGAGGAAGGCGTGGCGCGAGGGGAAGTCCAAGTCCCACAGGACGAGGGCCACTTTGGGGGGGACCTCCTCGAGGGGGAGGAGGGAGGGCGACCCCCCCTCGCCCCCCAGGATGCTTCCGTACCAAACCCCGTCCACCTTGTCCACTATCACAAACTGCCCTCCCACTGCGTCGGGGAAGATTCCTTTGATGGGGGAACGCGAGACGTCCAACGCCAACACTTGCCGCATGTGCTCCACGTGGAACACCACCACCTTCCCTGTCTGCACACAAACGACGTCACACAGTGTGGAGGCTACTTGAAGTCACGTGGTCACTTACGTCGGTTCCGTAGAAGAAGGTTTCCTTGGCCATGGCGATGGCCGTGACTTTCGCACTGCTCACCTTTCCTCCGAGGGCGGCGGAGTCGGGGAACGTCCGCATGTCTTTGGAGGCGTCTCCGCTCTCCTGCAACTGCGAGGGAGGAGATTAGAAGTGCGGCGGTGGGTGTGTCGAGGGGGTGCGACTTACTCTGCGGAGGTAGGCTTTGTGGGCGCAGAGGGCGGCGCAGTGGGTGGCGTTGAGGACGAGGGCGGTGAGGGTGGCGTTGAAGGTGAGTGTGAGTTCGGGAGTGGCGGCGGGGTCGCGCGTCGAGTAGAACGCGGCGGAGTTGTGGACGACGGCGGCGAGGAAGTTGGGGCCGAGTGCGAGGAGCGAGGGTTCGACGCCGAGGGAGTAGGTGTGCGTGGGGAGGAGGCTCGTGTGGGAGGAGAACGTGTGGAGGAGCGCCTCCGTCAGCGACGACATCACCACCAGCTGGTTGGCCGTGTTGAAGGCGCCGAGGGACGGGACGGAGGTCACCCAGAGGCCCACGTCGCCTCCCTGCGTCGTCGTCACGAGGAGAGCGCCGTCCGCACTCCACGAGACGCTCAGCAGAGGCCGCACACGCCCGTCCTCCTCACCCACGTCGGTTATCGAGAGCACGTTGCGTGGGTCCGTCGCCTGGAGCAGCGTCAGCGTCGACTGTCCTCCACACACGGCCAGCTGCAACAGAAAACACAGTGTCAGTGAGGAACAACGTGTGAGGGCAACGTGCGAAAACGTTGACGTGCAAAGACGTTGACGTGCGAAAACTTTGACGTGCGAAGGCGTTGACGTGCGAAGTCCTTTACGTGCGAAGTCCTTTACGTGCGAAGACGTTGATGTGCAAAGACCTTTACGTGCGAAGACGTTGATGTGCAAAGACCTTTACGTGCGAAGACGTTGATGCGCAAAGACCTTTACGTGCGAAAACGGAACGTGCGAAAACGTTGACGTGCGAGGTGGACTCACAGTGCGTTTGTTGGGAGAAAGGCTGGCGTGGCGGAGGAGGTCGTCGCGGAGGTTGAAGAGGAGGAGCTCCGTTCCGATTTCCTTGGCGTGCGAGGAGAGGAGGACGACGTAGGCACCGCGGAAGGCGACGCAAATGTACCCGTCGCCGTGCCAGTGGTGCGACACGAGTTCGCCGTACTTCGCTTGGAATCCGAGTTCCATGGGAGTGGAGAGTCCGGAGCCGCGCCCCAACTCCTCCCACCGCTGGATGAACAGAATTCGCTCGCCCACCACGCAACTCACGGCATTGTGCTGGTTGGTCGACGCAGCCTCGTTCTCCACTTTGATGAGTCCGAAGTTGAGGTCGGTGGGGCGACCGCGCAGCGTGATGACGTTGAGGAGGTCGCCGTCGCGTGAGCAGAGGGAGAGAGTGTCGTCGTGGGTGCCGTAGGCTAAGACGTCGGCGCCCGACCACGCCATCGCACATACTTTCTTCGTGTGGTTCCCCACCACCGGAATCTTCCTGCACAGTCAGAAGGGTCAGTGGGGGTTTCCCAAGGGAGGTGGTCTGGTTACCTGAGGTTGTGGTGGTTGTATACGCAGATGTTTCCCTTGAGGGTTCCGTAGGCGAGTATTTTGGAGGAGGCTGACCAGGCGATGACGGAGCCCGGGTCTTTGAGGCCGCTCTCCATCTCGGTGAGTTTCTGGGAGTGGAGTTCCCACAGGAGGAAGGAGCCGGGGGAGTCGAGGAGGATGGCGAGGACGTCTCCGTCTGCGTCCCACTCCAGTCCGATGCAGTTCCTGCGGAGGAACATCATCTCTTTACAAGATTACCTCAACTTAATGTGGGAGATGGGCGTTACGAGGGGATGGAGATGCGTTTGATGAGTCCTCCGGTGCGGTCGTGCAGGAAGATGGAGAGGATCCCTTCGAAGCGAATGGCGATGACGCTGCCCGAGCCGCGCTGCACGGCCACCAGCGCCGGCGCTGCGATTCCCTTCTCGTTTCTTATCGCTCCAACTCTCTGTCATAAACACAGTTACAATCCGTTTGCTTAATGACACGCTTTTGTGACACTTTATTCTCTCACCTTGCACGAGTTGGCTGCCATTTTGAAGTACCCTTTGCCCCACAGACAGCCTGATAAGTTGTTTACATGTGGAACACGTCAAGACACGAAGCTATCAAAACCCGGGTTGTTTTGCACGGGTATTTTGTTGATAAGACTCGTTGGCATGGAGACACGACACAACAGAACGAGAGCAGCAGGCACGAAGGGGCACAGAGAGACTCGTGGCTCTTCTTCTTCTATAAACTAAGAGTCTACATTCTCTACATTTACTTGTGCGTGCAAACTACTGCAAACTCGTCGCCAAATAGCCGTTAATTCAGTGTGCAGTACAGCAGTAGCAGAACCAAATCCGGAGAAAGTAACTCCTACTTAGAATTAATACGATGATTCTGTAACGGAATGAATAAGCGAACTTGAATGGCATAATCACATGATGTATGAATTTAGAAGCCCACAAGCGAGAAGAGATCAGTACTGTGCGTATACTTCCTCAAGGAAGGCAAAAGGTGCAAAAATGAACACCCTACGGGCAAAAGGGCCCTTCTTGAGAGTTTCAACTACAAGTTTCCAGTTTCTACCTCATTGTCAGCATCAAGCCAATGTTTCCAAACATTCATTCATACAGTTTATTCCAGTTGGAATACAATCCCTCATCTTTACCCAAGTTGCGTGTCTGTCTGTGTTTGTGCAACTGCAAATACATCATCAATGTGTGGTTGGGTTAGATTCAAGGTAGCAGGTAGCAAGCAATTCAGAGGAGTAGAATTAGGAGAGGTCCTGTTGGTCCTCCCATCGTCAAGGGCCACATCATGTTGAACGCACCGGTTCTCGTCCGATCACCGAAGTTAAGCAACATTGGGCCCGGTTAGTACTTGGATGGGTGACCGCTTGGGAATCCCGGGTGCCCTAGGCATTCTTTTTGCACCTTCTCTACCCAACTCTCTTTCAATTTTTTAAATTTATTTTTTTCGATTGACAAGACTCCTATTAGACGACTCATTTTTTATGATTAATTAGAATTTATGATTTATGAGTTTCGACAAATAGCCGTTTACAAGTCATGAAGCAACAACTCTCACAGTTGACAGTATTAAATAACGCAGCACGAAATGGTGAAATTTGTCAGGTAAAAATCGAGTAAAGTGGCAGCGTGTGGAAAATCAGATATGTTGTACAAGATATCTGATTTTGGCGAAATGAGGAGGATGGAGAAATAAGAAGAAATATTTTCATAGTTGACTGTATTTTTATTAAATAATTTAGAGAATGGCGACGGCTGAACACGATTTTGTAATGAAAGTATGAATATAAAAGTCTATAAGTTTAACATTGTGAAGAAGTCTTGTCATTTGTGGAGGGTTACGAGGAGAGGTCGATGAGAGTGAGGCTTTCTTGTGACGACGTCTTCTCCAGTGGCGGTGGCTCCGACGCCTCAGGACTCTCAGGACTGTCTGCAGGTTGGAAGAAGTTGTGGAGGAACGTGAAAGTAGGTCGGTGGTCTGGATCAGCAGCCCAAGTTCGCTTCATGAGGCTGTAGACGGGGTCGGGACATCCTTGGGGATGCGGAAGCCGCTCACCTCGCTCCACCATCTCAATCACCTACACATCAGCACGTAGCAAATTAAAATGGGAGAGAAAATAATGGGGGAAAGCAGCTTTGGATCTCACGCACCTCTCGTCCTGTCGTTTCGTCTCCATATGGCGTCTCTCCGAACGAGTAGATCTCCCACAGAGTAATTCCGAACGACCAAACGTCACTGGCGTGGGAGAAAGTCCCGTGGGAACACGCCTCCGGAGCGTACCACTTTATGGGCCATCTCCCACCTTGTGACGCTGTGTAATAATCCGTGTCTCCTCCAAGCGCGCGACTCAGTCCGAAGTCGCTTATTTTGGCAATTCTGTCGGAAGAGAGGAGAATATTCCTTGCGGCCAGGTCGCGATGCACAAAGCGCTTTCCTTGCAGGTACACCATTCCTGTGGATCCAATCCGTTTAAGCCAACAAAGCAATTAAAAGTTTAAGGTTGAATCCCACCTGCAGCAATTTGAGCTGCCCACGTAGGAAAGTCCTTCACAGCGTCGATGTCAGCGACGTGATCTGCCAGGTAGTCTTGCAACGATCCCAATGACAACAGTTCCTGTGAGCCAATGAATGCACACGATTAACAATACGATTAATTTAGGGTGGTGGTGCATTGTTGTGTGGGGTGTGCTACCTGAACCATCAGAATACGCGGGGTCCACGAGAGTCCCAAGATGCGGACAATGTTGGGATGGGAGAGAGCGAGCATGACTGTCGCTTCCTGAAGGAAGTCTCGCTTTGTCCACTCCTGCATCTCCTCCTCATTACGAAGAGTCTTAATGGCCACGTCCATAAAAGTTGTCGCTCCTATTCGCAATCGCCCTTCAAACACTTCGCCGTACTCCCCACCGCCCAACTTTCTTCCCAACTCGATCAGTTCCGCCGCAATTTTGCCTGAAGCACATTCAACAATAATTAGTCCTTCGTTCTGAATGAGCTAATTAGGATTTAATCCACCCATCCCACCTTTGTCGAAGGACGGAGGACTTCGAATGTTGTTGTTGGCGATGTCGTGCATTGCTCTGGGGGATGAGGGAAGGGGAGTTCTCCTCGGGAGAGGTGGAGGCTCCTCCTCTTCTTCATTGTTGTTTGATCCTTTGCTCCGTCTGGGCGTAGGTTGTTGAGCAAATGTCTGAGTGGGTCCCACAGGGTTAATGAGAATAGACGGGAGTCCATCTGACCACCTCGAATAGTGGGAGACCACAGCCTCTAAGCTTTCCAGGTACGGTCCATCGTCAATGTAGAAGAAGTTCCCTTCTCTCTCGATTACGAAGTTGAACTGAGTTCCTTCGTTCTGGAGTGTGAGGACGTAAACTTGTGGCTTCTGGGAATGTCGTCTGATGAGGAAGAAACACGAGGACGGAGTTGAGGAGGCGGCTGCGGCTAACTGGAGAATACGCTGGGCTTCATTTCTCCCCAGACATCCGTGATACCAGTCGTCTTTGTTTTCTCCGGTGTTCACTGGCCTCCCTGTGTCTGAGAACAAGAAAACACTCACACCTTTTCTCTTAACGTGTGACCAACGGGAAGTGGCGGAGGACTCACCGAAGAAGGCGATAGTGTCGATGTGATTGGCCTCAAGAGCGAGATGAATGGGAAGTCGATTGTCGGTGGTTCGAGGACGCAGAGGAGCGTGGAAAGAATGGAGGAGCTCCACGACCTGCGTGAATCCTCGAGACGCCGCTTCGTGCATTGGAACCCACCCATCCTCACTCCTCCGAACCTGAGGATTCGCTCCTCCTTCGTCCAGCAGCAGCCTCACTGCGCCTTCCCAGTTTCCCATGCAGGCGTACTGATTTCAAACGAGGAATTTAAGATAAGCCCAGCGACAGAAACAGTAGAGAAATGGTTGGAGCTCACATGAAGAGGAGTGCAGGACGCACTATCCTTTGCATTGACATTCGCCCCAACTTGAATGAAGATTTTGAGCACCGATTCAATTCCAAGTTGCGCTGCTATGTGAAGCGCAGTCTGTCCTTCTTCATTCCTGGCTTCCAGCGACCTGTGGCCACAAGTAGTAAGCTCCTGTACAATCTGAGTGTTTCCTTCTCTTGTGGCACGATGAAGTAAGTTTGTTCTCCCATGTCGTCGAGTGTCTGGTGGGAGCGAGACTCCTCCTTCCAAAGGAGTCTTCAGAAGAAACGCGTCTTCTGCAGGGAATCTGTAAAACTGCACAAGTTCGTCTAGTCCGTGAAACAGCTGACGTGGCTCCTCCTTCTCCGCTCCACCCAAAGCGAAGAAAGCGTCGCCAGGATCCACACGTCTGACTTGGACGTGATGAACCTGTCCTGCAGACAGGACGGAAATGGCGTAGTCCCCTTCACACGAAGACGACTCTCGGACAAGAAAGGTTCCGTCTTCCTCTGTAAGTTCGAGGAATGGAATGTTGTTATCTCGTGCAATTGGGGGGGAGATAAGGGAGGGTTGGAGGTGGGGGGACTTGAGGGGGGGGTGGTTACCTGTGGCGAGTAGCGCGGTCTCAGCGTGGGTGCGCGGGAGGGCGGGGAAGAAGCAGACGCTGAGGATGTGACGGTCCAGTGGGTCCATCGCTGTGGTCGTCGTGTTTGTTGTGGGTGAGTCAACAGGTGGGCGCGGGAGGTTCAAACGCAGGAAATCACCACCACCAACACAAGTCACCAAATTTCCCGTCAGTTGAGTCCTGTGGTGGGTGGGGTCCCCTCCTTACCATGTCGGGTCTGGCTGTGTGGAAATCAAACAAAAAAACACTTCGCTTTGTCGTGACCTTTCACCTCGAGGAACTCTCCTCTGTTCCATTCCTCGCAGGAGTCATCTTCGCTAAATTAAGGTTGCTTCAAGGAGGACACTTCACCAAAATCTCTGACAGGTAATTGTTTACCTTTTTAAGGTGGGGGAGAATTGTGATCAACTTTGTGGGAGGTGGGGGAGGAGTTTTTTGAAGATTTGTGTTTCAATTGAGTAGTTTGTGAGGAATGTTGGTGGTAATTGCCACTGAACATTAGGAATTATTACAGTCTGTTCTGAAGTGGGATTCGTGTTTTCTCCAATTAATTGTGTGGTAGGGAGTCGTTAATCTAATGTGAGATGAGGAGTCAATTGTTGATGGGTAATGGTGGGTTTGAAACAGCTGGAGGTGGAAACAGCTGGTGTTATTGTGGAGAGAATTTTGTAATACTCAGTTTGTAATTTGTCGTAGGTGGGATGAATTCTGTTAGAATTTCGCAGGTCAACTTGATGTCCGCAGTGAAGGGACACTACTGAGTTGTGTAACACAGAAGCTGGAATCTTTTTGATGAGCCTTTTTGAGATGATGACTCAGTTGTCTGTTGGATGACACAGGGCGATCTTCGATGACTAAGGCTGTAGTGCTAAGCAGTGGTAGTGAGGCGCAGGACAATTGTTATATTTTTCGTATGAAATAACTGGTTATTGAGGTTTACCGTTTCCTCACTTAATCATCTTTTCTAAGTAAATAGGTTCAGTTTTGTGTCAATAAGTTTTTAGACTTAAATCGATTAGTAAACAACTTCGTAGAGCGAATAGCAAACATAAATAAGGTTTGAGATAATGTGCCATGTCCCGTAAAAATGTTCTGTAGCATTATGAATGTATATGGCCAAGGTATCTGCATGTTTAATATCAACTGTAAGTGGGAGTGGTTGTCCGTCGTCGTAATTGTGAATAACTATTTTAATGTTAATTTACAGGGAAGAAATTGTGGAGCATCGAGTATGCTGGAACAGTACATTCACGTTTGAAGCAAAACTAACTGCTACCCTTTCAACAGGCATCTTAGATCCATGCACAGTTCGTGTATCAGTTCGTCGAGTAAGTCATCTATTATTCGGTTGATTTGGCCTTCGCCGTAATATGGATTCAAGTGATGAAGAGATTAACTAATTTATTCTTTACAGGAAGCACAAGGAGGAAAGTCGCATCTAAAATTGGGATTCGCAGATATAAATTTGGCAGAATTCGCAGGAGGAACTCCTCAGTCGCGGTCGTTTCTCCTGGAAGAGTACAATTCAAGCGCGCGTGCTAATAATGCACTTCTGCGAGTCACAATTCACATGCAAGTCAAGGAGGGTGACTTTTGCTTTAAAGTGTACGTGGATTATTGCTTACACTCCCTCCCTCTACTCTTAATCTGGAGGATGTTTTAATGAGATGAATTTTTGAAATGTGTAGACCGGTGGCGAGTTCTGTGCCCTCGTATTTCGGAGAAAGTCTTAGCTCAGTGGCTGTGAAGGATGGGGAAGAAGAAGAAGGCGGTCTTGTCGACGGAGTTTCGGACCCCCCTGTAGTCGTTCCTTCTTCAGCCAGTCAGAGTTCCATGCCTCCTCACCAGACAGAACATTCTCGACAAAGTTCGTCCTCCGACTCGGGGGTGGTACGGGAGATGGGCTCTGAGTACGGAAGTCTCGAGAGGAACTCAGGACGCAACTCTGCGCTCTCAGGTCCTTCAGCTGGTCTCCTTGAGCGAGAGAAGAACACATCCTCAAGGGTAGACGCCACGAGGGTCGATCCAGAGGGACTCATCGACCAGCTTCTCCGCGATTCTAATCTCGCTTCTAGTCCGCACGAAGGTCTTTGAAAAACCACGTATTCTTTATTCACGAACCGCATCTTCTGCAAACCTGCGTTATAAAATGTAAATGATAAATGATGGATGATTGTGTAGGGGGAGGTGGGCTGACGCTGTACATTGGGAAGGATGGGTCAGCAGCCGTCGTGGGAGACTGATGACCGGGTAGACAAGCATTCCAACGCTACAAGGCCACTCCCACAACTTAACTTGTGATGATCGTAAAATATTTAATAAACGCTTGAAGCGCTCGCGAGTTTTTAAAGAGAAGACTGGGATTCATTTTTTGAGTAGGTAGGGAGATGAGTTTCGAAATGAGTGGTTCATAAGTGAGGGTTGATTGGTGTAATCTGGTGTTATCTTGGCTGCTGATGGGGTGGGTCATTAAATGGCAATTCATTAGCATAAGGGGAGGGCGGGCGGAAGTGGGAGTGAGGTCAGTGTGAGCGAGCAATTAAGTTGTTCTTGAGAGGAAATGTCGTCGTCTTCCTGTTGTCCTGTTACTTAATGTTTCTCTCTCACCTTCTTCTTTGAGCCCTCACGTTCGCCGTCACCACACACCAATCTGTCTCTCAGGTGGAGAGGTGATTGCAGGAATGCACAGAGTGGTGGTGACTTGTAGTGGAACAGATGATGAGTGTGCAATGAATCGAATCACCTGACGACGATCTCGTCTTGAGCCATCCTCCTCCAACCTGAGCGAAGGAAGGTGTGGTCGTGTGGACGATGAGGTTAATTGGTTCGTCGCTAATCGAAGCGTGAGAGAACACCTTGCGTGAAGCTTCGGTGACCAATGCCCAATGGAGTGTGGTCCTCAACGCGCACCATGACGAAGGCAAGTCGGATGACACGCACCACCTCGACCGTCTCAACCTGCCCCGTCCTCCTCCGCAGGGAAAGAAGACGTCGTCGCAACCCACCCCGACTGTCCCCTCTCTCCTGCAATCATCTCCATCTCCTCATCTGCTCTCATTTATTCTGATTTCTGATTGTTCCCTACTGCCAATCAGGCGTTTTTGTGCCGTAGGTTCCCATCATTCAATATTTGAAGTCCTGTCGGTCCGTTTGGTCGAAAAAAGCCGGAATCTTTCTCATGAGGAGTAGGTGAGTGAATCGAGTCTCTGTTTTTGACGACGGTGGTGGTGGACTATCGTTGAACCGTGTCTTCTTATTCTTCGTCTGCCTGAGCAGAACTGATTCCTCTGCTCTTCTTGTGATGGTTGACGGAGCGTGACACTTTCTGCCCATTCCTCCACCTCATAACGGGACAGCCCTTGCCAAATTCATCATCTCTCTTGAACGGCCATTGTGCCTCTTTTAGCGTTTTAGCTGCCTTCGCAGTGGTGGCGGAGATAAGAAATGAGGATGTAGATTATTGTTTTTAAAGACTCAAAGCCCGAAGGAGATTTTCGAGGAATGTCCACGGCGGAGTGTCGTGATGAGAGCAATTAAATGCTCAGTCAAGTGTTTCATCGTCAGCTCACGTAGAGCACAGGAATTAAGTATGCAAGAGATGACTTTGACACTTAGGGAGCGATTTCATTCCATCACACAACTGTCATTAAGTGTAGGAGAGAAAAGTATTTTGTGAAATAAGCACCTGCAATTAGTGTAGGGAGCGAGATTGGTTTTTTGCGGTCGTAAAGAGACGGGCTACGTTGCATCGAGAGCCTGGATTAGCACTTCCAGAGACAAATGGGGGATTACGCGCCGACACTCACTCCCCATTTGTGTCACTCCGGTCATTCAACTAGTGAACCCGCAATACCCGGATTCCTCCCCTTCGTCTCCCGGCTTTCACCCGGCGATCTCTCTTGGTCAGCCAAATCCCTCATGAATAATGTCTCCATCCTTCCATCCATCATCCTCAGCGTCTCTCTCACGTCTCAGTTCTTGATGTCTTGGGCAGCCACAAAGAAGAAGACACAAAAGAAGGGGTAATTAGCAGAGATTCTGGGAAACGAAAGGAAGCGGTGGTCCTCCAGGGTTGTCATTGTGTGCAACTGGTGACATGTGTGGGTGTGAGGAGGGGGGTCACTCATTTGTGGACAAACTCTCCTCATTTTTTACCCCTCTAAAAAAGAGATGCAAAAAGTGCTCTCTCACTCTCTCAAGAAGTTATTTCTGGACGGAAAGGAAGGGTTGTGTCCGCCGTAGGTTTCCTTCCTTGCGTGCAATTAATGCCTCTGCATTAGTCGTCCACCTCCTCCCCACTCATC